>JAKSZT010054055.1:17912408-17991457 GCA_026826555.1 Tolypeutes matacus
AGTGATCTGCTTATTGTAGGTAGTCATGGCCTTTGAAACTCCATCATTTCCCCCTTTTTTATTAATTAAAGCTCATAGGAACCATTATATAAGCTGATACAAGGTGACCTCCTGTCACACTTGTCTTCTTCCATAGGCTCTTGTGACTGTGCCTGTCTTAGGTTGTCCTCCTCTGAGGATCTTACCCGTCATTGACTACCAGCCAAGCTTTTGAGCTCTTACATGGAAGGCATTTTCATTAATATTTATGCTTCTTCAGGTTCCTTTAATGAGCATTTTTTATGCAGATATTTAGTATTAAATGGTAAATATCATAAAAAACTATTAAACTGTACCGTCTAAACTGTAAACTACACTGTAAACCATTGACAATGTTTAGTAGCTATGTTTCACTATCTGTATAACAGTTATAACAATGTTACCATCCACATAAAAAAGGTTTTAATATGGGGTGAGGAAAGGGGAAGGAGGTTGGGTATATGAGAGTCTCTAGTATTCTGTGTGTGACTTTGCTATGATCTAAAACTTCTTTGAAAATTAAATGAAAATTTGGGAGACACTGGGGAGTGAGAGGGGGAAGGTGCCATGGACACCCGATAGTGCAGCGATAAAAGAAAAAAATAAAAAATAAAAAAATTTATTATTATTATTTTTTAATTTTGTTTTTTCCCATTTTTTGAATGTCCCAATCCTTTAATTTTATTTTTAGGTTTTTTTTTTTCTGAGTTTCCATGTATTTTATCTCTTACATTTAAGCTTATCATTATTATTTCATTTTCCTATTAATTGTATTTGGCTATTATATGGGCTTCATCTTCAAGGAAAGTTTAGATCACAGAAGGGTTACAACGGGGGCAGCAGAGGATCATTGGTGGGGGGGTGCCTGGGATGGGGGTTTCATGGGAGGAAGTTCACCTGAATATACATGAAAGATATATAAAATTGTTCAAATGATCAAGGCATGGGGCATGGTCACGGTGGGTAGACAATCACTCAATAAATGAGGGAATACTGAATTCCCAGCCTGGAGAGCTCTGCCACATTCTCCAAGGGAGCAGCAACAGCACCCCGAGTGCAGGGGCAGTGTCTGGCAAAGGAGGATGGTCCACTGATGGGTTCTTGTTATTGATGACTAGCCTTATGAGTCTTTGCTCTTGTAATTGAAACTTAGCCTACTGTTATGGGGTGCCTAAGGGTTGCCACCTGAGAGCCTCATTGCTCAAATGTGGCCTCTCTCTAAGCCAAACTCAGCTTAAGAATGCATTACCGGGAAGCGGCTGTGGCTCAATCAGTGGGGCTCCCGTTTACCATATGGGAGGCCCCGGGTTCGGTTCCCGGGGCCTCCTGGTGAGGGCAGGCCCGCCCACATGGCGTGGTTGGCTGACCCAGCGAGCACAAGCAGCAAAGGGGGGATAAATGAATAAATAAATAAATAAAATCTTTATTAAAAAAAAAAAAAAAAAGAATGCATTACCTTCCCCCCCAGCGTGGGACATGACTCCCAGGGATGAGCCTCCCTGGCAACGAGGGATTAATATCAAGTGCCAACTGGCAATACGACTGGAAAAAGACCTTGAATAAAAGGGGGAAAAGGTAAAGACAAATGAGTTCATGTGGCTAAGAGACTTTAAAGAGAGTCGGGAGGTCATCCCGGAGGTAATGCTTATGCACACCTCAGTAGGATCTCATAGAACACCAAAGTGGATATCACCCTACACAGAGGGGCTCCTGAGGGCTCTGGAGACACCCAGGTCCTATATGGGGCTGAGGGGTGGGGGGTGGAATAGCTCCAGAGATTGATGCCTTATCAGTGAGCTCTACTTTGGACTTAGCTCCTGAGAGTGACAGAGTTGGACTCAAATAAGTCCTCCCTGCACATGGTCCATCAGTCCCTTCTATTCAAACCTATATGTGATGCTAGAGTTTGTAGGTGTACTTCCAGAGACTGAAGCCTCTGGCCTGCCCATGTGCCAGCTGTGCCTGGAATCTCGGTGGAGCTGCAACTCCTACTCTACAGCTCAAAGGACTCACCCAAGTCACCTGGTGAGGTGACGATGACGGACAACGGCCATCCCCGGGAATGGAGAGAGCCTACAGCTGCAGGCAGGATAATCCCATCCATCGTACCAATGGGATATAAGCCCCCTCTTACTTGGAGGTGGAGTGGACATCACCATCCCAAACTCCTCAGGATTGGGGAAAGAGCTATGGACTAGAGTGGACTTAATGGTATTCTGTTGTAGACATATTGTGATTCAAGCAATGGAAGAAATTACAACAGTGAGGTGGAGCCAGTGGCTACTGGACGCTTTTGGGGCAGGGAAAGGAAAAGCAGTTGTAATACAGGGGCTTTTTCAGGACTTGGGAATTATCCTGAGTGACATTACAATGACAGATACAGACCATTTTACATCAGTATATAACATGCAGAACTGAGTGGGAGAGAATGTGGTCTACAATGTGGTCCATGCTTAGTGGCAAAGCCCCAGGATGTGTATATCCACTGCAGGTGATATGCCACACTAATGAAAGATGTTTATATGGGATGTTATGGGAGGTGTGGGAGGTGGGGAACATGGGAATCCATGTAATTTTTGTGTAACATTTATGTAATCTAAGCATCTTTTAAAATATTTAAAAAAGAATGTCATATTTCTGTCACTGCAGAGGAGAAAAGGTACATTTGAGAAGAAAGCTAAGTTATTAAAAAAACAGAGGAGTGGAGGCATGGTAGTTGGTCTCATGCCCAGAATACTTCAAAGAACGTAAGGACTAGTGAATACAAAAGCACTGAATTCTGATCATGAGGATAAGAGCTGAGAGATACAAAAGGCTGAGAAAAACTAAACTTCTTTAATGGAAAGGCCATCCATACCTCTAGAAATGTGCAGTTTAGGAACAATATCATAAAAGATGCGGGGCTTAGAATTTCCCAAGAAGAGTACTTAGCTCCTAAGCCCACATTCATATGTAAAAACCAGTATTACTCATCACAAAGATACTGAAGCTAATAAATACAAAGTTATTCTAGTAATTTGTCATCTATGACTTAAAAATAATAGAATTATGACTCTAGAGGTTCCCTGTTTTAAATATAATACACTTAGACAAAAAATTAGATCTGAATGGAAGAATATAAAAATATAAAGTTTCTCTACATTGTTTTCCATGATCACTTTTTTATTAAAGTTAAATTTGTAAATCATATGTATTTAATTAATGCATTTATATGTACATAAAAAGTTTGAGAGGATACATTCCTAATTCCCCCTTGGAATTGGAATGGGAAGAGGGAGAAGTTCCTACTTTCTACATGTTTGAATTGCCTTAATAGTACTCCTTTGTTATAAAATTTTTATTTCCAAGTAAAATATTAAAAGAAAATAAATGTGTTTCTTCCTCTCTTGCCCTCCTTAGAACTGTCACTCTTCAGTGTATCAATGTTGACTTCAAATACCAAAGATATCCTGTTCCTTTTGCTGAAACAGAACTTTCAAGTCAAAAGTATGTGAATCACAGTCCTATCTGTAAAACCCTATATTGGAGAGCGGATGTGGCTCAAGCAGTTGAGCACCTGCTTCCCACATGGGAAGTCCCGGGTTCAGTTCCCGGTGCCTCCTAAAAACAAACAAAAAAACAAACAACAAGAAACAAATGAAAAAACCAACTCAGGAGCCGACGTGGCTCAAGCAGTTGCACACGGGCTACCTATATAAGAGGTTCCAGGTTCATTACCTGGCCCTAGTACCTAAAAACAAACCAACAAACAAAAAAAAAACCACACACAAAAAAAACAAACCTATACTATGACAACTTACTGAAATACACAGATATGTAAAAAGTATTAGATCCCAATCAAATTGGCCATGACTTGCATGTCTAAGAGGTCAGGAAAATACTCTTTGGGGCAGTCTCACATGAAAACTTTCACAAAAAAAACCTCAAAAGCTTTGATCAGGTTCTCACACTCACCTTTTTTATTGGTTGTAAAGTACTTGGAGTCAGTCATGGTTTTGGATCTTAAATATGTACCTATAATGAGAGAAAAAGAATTCCTTTATCCAAGTTATATAAGCCCAGCAAGGCATCCAATTAATTTTAAGAAATATTTATGTACCATACTTGGTGATTAAAAGGATGCAAAGAAAATTAGGAATGTAACTCTCAAGAAACCAGTGTGGACAAAAAATACCAAAGTTCAAATGAAATGGGGGTGACAATCTGAAACTATTGTGGCTCAAAGTCTTCCAGAGCCAAAGATAGACCACCTTGTAAATACATCTTTAATTAGTCACTCAAAAACTTAAGATAAAGAAAAGTTTATTTGTTTTGAAAGAACTCATTATTTTCCATTCAAGAAAATCTAATTTACTTCTCAAGATGGAGACACTCCAAAGCATGTATTCTAAAGCAGCAAAGGTTAGGGAAAAAAACAATTCTGCCAGTCTATCCACCATTAATGAAACTTTCACAAGAGGAATCTCTTTCAGAAAAAAACTCTACTTAAGTAGGACAATATTCTATCATCTAGAGACAAGTATATCTTAGGGCATAAGTTATTTTAAATTAGTTTTCATATTTCCAACAATCTATACATATATATTCCAACAGTACTGCTGAAGAATAAATTTCAGTTTACAGGCAAAAGAATGAGATATTTACTCTGTTACATTGAGAACAAAAGAAAATTAGAATGGGTGTTAAAACTAAAAGAATATGGATCTTGGTCACAACCTTAACTCTTATGTGCTGTTTCCCAGAAGACTGAATCCAGTTCTATGAGGCTCTACTAGAAAAACAAAAACAGTCTTGGACTGGACACATTTCTCCCAAAACAATAAGAATGTTTTCTCATTTGAGAAACTCTAGGACTTTGTCTGATGCACTTAACTTTTTAAAATATATTAAAATTTCCTTTTAATACTATTGCTTCTGCACTCAAAAATTATCTTCTTTCTTACCAACATAATTAACAATACTTATTACCAATTTCAAGACAGAAATCCTAACACCTGCTTATAAGTGTCAGGTTAATAAAACGAGAGAGAATACATTTGGCAACCAATAGTAAATATGGATCTGACAGAAAAAGACCTTAGTACCAAACAAATCAATATAATTAAGGAAAAGGAATAAGAGCTGGATAAACATGAAATCATGATATCAAATCTGATATCTAAAATGTGCTACTTGGATGATCTAATGGAAAGTAGGCTCATTTGCAACCCTTCCAACCAGTTGCTTACTATATACTGTCCTGATCGCTATACAACAGGCTGTAAAAGTTCTTTAGTTTGTGCCAGAATTTCACAAAATTATCTTATTAAAAGAAATGGGCTAGAACTCATAAATATCATTATAGAATACAGAAATTTGTTTAAGTGATAAAAAATTAACCTGAAACAAACAAAAAATAACCTGAGAGACCTGCCTTATGCAATATTTTCATAATGTCTTTTTAGCAAAAACTCAAAGAATTGTATAATCATTTAATCCATTCACAAAGTAAGCTAAATGTGAAGGAGGCAAATGTATAAAGAGGTCTTTCACAAAAAAGATCTAGAATAAATCCAAACTAATCTATGAATTCGAATATACCAACAGAAAAACCTGTGTACTAGAGAATAGAGCCATTGCTAAAACCATTATGGTCTGTCTCGATGTTATTATGCCACTCAGTCCTATGGGATCATCAAAATAATCTCAGAAGACTTTAAAAAAAAAAAGAAAAACCTGTTTGGAAATTTTCAAGCAGTTTTGAAAAAGGGCACAAAAATTGTTCTGTTTTGTAAAGCTCTCAAAAACACCTTGAATTTTTCACAGGAATTAAACATTTAATTAATCTAATATAAATTCTGCCTTTTTATTAGAAGCTTATACATTTCATAACCTCCCTTAACAAATTTCAATTACAAGGAATATATTCTTTCCTGTTCATTGTGATCATTAAGTGTTCATAACTAGAGAATGTACCCACCGACAAAATTTCAGGGAAGAGGGGAGTCAAGTATGTATCCCTAGAAGCATTCATACAAATATTAAGAATCTGTGCTCTAAAGGGAAGGGAGAAACATATCACTCTATTAGCTCTTATCCATATGGGCAGAGACATTGTACCAAGTCAGTTCCTGCCTTAAGCCAAGAGAAACCATGAAGAGTCCAAACAAAAAAAAATGAGAAAAGGCAGGAATGGTTGCACAACATTATGAATATACTAAATGTCACAGAATTGTTCACTTTAAAATGGCTAATTTTATGTTATGTGAATTTCACCTCAATAAAATACACATATTTTAAAACAGAGACAGAAATACACTTAATCACACCACAGAGATGGACTCAGCCAGACTCTCCAAAATATAGGATGGTAAGAAACTGATCGGGAAACGGATGTGGCTCAAGAGGTTCGGCGTCCGTCTACCATATGGAGAGACTGGGGTTCGATCCCCGGTACCTCCCGGTAAAAAAAAAAAAAAAAAAGAAACTGATATCTGCATTAGAAGCCACAGAATAAGTAGCCAAGATGGAGCTTATGAAAAAATTAGGTATGTGTTGAAGAGGACCAAAAAAATCAAGTACCTCTTGGGGGGAGGGGGGGATTCCCTCAGGAGAACCCCAGGAATACTCAAGGCCACTATAGAGTTCAAATTCACACTACCTTTCTACCATTTCAAATCAAATGTTCTAAGTAAGGACTCATGATATGGCCTAGGGGCCTTGTTATACCACAAAGCTGCCACAGTCAAAACACATAATCACTCACACTTGCCCTAGCTCAAGAGTGTGATGTCACTGCATTTTAGATGAGGCCTCCTGCACAGAACCATATATCTACGTTTAAAGAAACTCGTTTCTACCAAATATAGGTTATCAAAGTCACTCCTCCCCCTTCTATTCCTTCTGCCCTCTACTCCCCCAAAAGAGAAGAAGAGCAGCAAAACAGGACTAATAGCTTGGGTAGAATAAGGCCAGAAGAAAATTATTAGGGTCTTAATTTCAAATGGCTCTCTGGGAAATGGCAGCTAAATTCCTTTCACATAAAGTTGGGCTTTTGATAGTTCAATGCTCAGTAACAAAAAACTGGTCAAAGACTTAACCAAATTAGAAAGCAAAAAGGTCATTCCAGCAATTTTTTATTACAAGTGAGAGGTGCTAAATTCATTTTTAATCAAATATTCAATAATAACACAAAGATCATAAAATCTGGGGGGATCATTTACCTCATAATTTTATAAGAAATTATAAGACACCTTAAAAGCTAAAATCACCTGTGATTTCCATTTAAATGTGACAGAATAAAAGTAACTTGTTAATATTATATAGTAAGAAAAAAGCTCAAAAGTTTTACATCCAATACTGAAATACCAAAAAACTCTGGAAAAAGGAAGGAAGAAAGGGAAGGGGGGGCGGGAGGGAGGATTTGTCCTATGTAATTCATTCCTGTTCAGCTTCACTCAAACCTGTGCCTAAAATGTACTATTCCAAAATGGATCCGTTCAAGTAAAAAAAACATGCAAAAAATGGACTTGAGTCTCCCCTTCCTTGGAATTTCAACTGCTAAGACACCTGCAAGCAGTTTCTCACCTTACCACCTCACTTAGTCATCACTGGAACATGTTACACATTTTCTTGTACAGTCCTTCACCTGCTGCTTTCTATTATTACTTTGTAAGTGTACCCTAAGGCTAAGCAATAGACGTATACGAGGAAGATAATTAATAATTTAAATTGTTCCTCATTAAGATCACCTTTCTTAGTCATCTTTCCAGCTGACTGCGTTTTCTTTATTCTTTTTCTTTTAAGCCATTAATGATTATAATAGCGTTTGGCATTTAAAAATCACTTCTAGTTTTTAAAAGTCAAAAACTTAATGAAGCAACCAATCGCAGCCAAGTGAGTTTAATAAAAAACCTGCCTACAAAATAGAAGACTGCTCAGAAAACAAAAGGCATAAATCAATTATTTGGTTTCAAATAAAGGAAGAACAGGAAGTTCCAGTTTCTTTACTTCTAGCTTAACCTACAGCCTTTCTCAAACTAGACCATTTCTGTGAAGACCAGAAAAACAATCCCGGGCTCAGATTTACCCCCATTTGCTTCCTCCTCTCTCAAATCGGGTCAAAATTCTGGAGGTTTCTCTTTCCCTCCCCCAAGTGTCAGGAATGCCTCTTCTTTACCCAGGTGGCCAAGACTCTAGGAATGTTCCTCCATTACGGGATGGGGAGAGGTGTCTTTTACCCTCAAATTACAGGAGACGGAGAGGCGAAAGGAGCCGGGCCTTCTCATCAAACCTTTGCGGGAATCCCTCTTCCCTTTTGCTCACTGCACACGTCCCAGCCTCTCTCAGTGGACCGACGCCGAGTGGGAAAGAAAGAAGGTTCTCCCCTCGGCCTCCAGCCTCTATCGGCCACAGCCCTGGCCTCGGGCTCTCCTATTCGCCCGACCAACCACAGGGATTCCTTCGAAACAAAACCTCTCCCAGCTGCCACGCCCGCGGACTCCCCCACCCCACCACAGCCACCGCGGAGTTCCTTTTTTGCTTACAACGGTCACACCCGACGGCTCTCTCCACGCTCAACGGTCACGCTCCTAGGATTCCCTCTCCTTCGACCCAGCCATGGGATGTACCCTCTCCAACAATGAGAGACACACCCTAAAGCCAGCCGGCTTGAACTCACCGGAGGCAAGGGCGGAGGTGGCGGCCGCAGCCAGAGAGCACTGCCCGGGTGGTGGTGTAATGGTTTCCTACCCGTCACGATTCCTTGTCCAGGTCTAAGTCACTGCGCAAATTCCAGTTTGCCAGAGACAAAGATGGTGGACAGGAAACGCTGGCGTAAGAGGACGTCGCCACGCAACGTCATCGGATTGCGACGCAGTAGCAGAAAGGCGGTGATTGCTGTCGCTCTGGAGACCAAATGTTTTCGTTTGGTGCGGAAGAGTCCTTGAGACTTGGGTTACAGAGGTTGTTCAGTGGCTATTCGAAGGGACAGATTAAACAAGCAGACCTTCTCTGGATTTGTTTCCTCGCACAGAAGTTCCCTGAAAATTTTACATATAGAAAAGGTGAAATATCCTGCTACTTTCATTCCCTGGCGGGTACCAGAGCAGTGGTGATCCAGCACAGGACTCTACCGGAGCAGTGGGACGAGAGGAAGGCGGTGCGAGAAAGAGGTTGAAATGGCAGGAGATAAGTTCCTTCCCGAGCCCCTGAGTGTGACTGGGAAAGTTGCTTAAGTACTTCTCAGTCTGTGAAAAGATAACGATCTCTCTCTCTCTCTTCCTCTCAATTACGAAGGTTAAATGGAATAAGAATAAAGTAGGACCCTGGTCCTATATAAGGGGGGATAGCCCCAGAGACTGATGCCTTATCAGTGGGTTCTATTTTGGAATCTGTGCTCCTGAGAGTGACAGAATTAGACTCAAATAAGTCCTCTCTGCACATGGTTCACCAGTCCCTTCTATTCAAACCTACATGTGATGCTGGAGTTTCTTAGGTATACTTCCAGAGACTGGAGCCTCCCGCCTACCTATGTGCCAGGTGTGCGTGAAATCTAGGTGGAGCTGCAACTCCTACCCTACAGCTCAATGGACTCATCCAAGTCACCTGGTGAGGAGACAACGATGGGAAATGGCCATCCCAGGGAATGGAGAGGGCCTGCATCTGCAGACAGGATCATCCCACCCACCATATCCATGGGATATAAGCCCTCTCTCACTTGGAGTTGGAGTGGACATCACCATCCCAGTCGCCTCTGGATTGGTGGAAGAACTATGGACTAAAGTGGACTTGATGGTATTCTCTTGCTCACATATGGTGATTCTTGCAATGCAAGAAATTATAACAATGAGGTGGAAAAAAAAAAAAAAAAAAAAAAAAGAATAAAGTAGGTAGAGTACCTGGCACTGTAATAGGTGTACCTACCAGAGAAGTAACTTCCCGTTCACCCCAGTAACCAAGACCTAGATTCCAGGATCTGGAACTAAAGAACAAGGTTGGTGAGGGTAAATGGAACTACATGTCAATGAAACTAGCTGGCCGTAAGGTTTATGGGGGTGGGGTGGAGGTGAATCCTACACACACACACACACACACACACACACACACACACACCTTTATCCATTAATTCTGTAATAATCCGAAACTTGTAAATACTTATAATTTTACATTTTCATTCTTAAGGAAGAAATCTGAAGTACATAAAAATTTCATTAAAAAATAATGCAGTTTTCCCTATTATTATAACAGAGGGAAACTGGAAACCTAAAGAGAGAATGTAAACATTTATGGCAAGTCAAATAGCTGCATAATGTTGTGGAAGAACATTGTATGACATGAGAAATTTCACGATAATGTTAAGTGAGAAAGTAAGATATAGAACTATTTGAACAGTGTGATTGTATAGTGAGAAAAAAAGGCAGAATATACAGCAGAATGTTAAGAGTGCTTATTGCTGGATGGTGAGAGTTTTGATTTTCTTCCTTATTTTTAAAAAATTTTTCAGATGTTCTACATTGAACATGTATTTATTTCTACAATTGGAAAATACTTTTTGAGCCATTTTTTGGAAAAATATATAATAAGGGAAAATGCTTTGAGATGGTTTTAAGGGAAGGAAAAAAGAGAAAGACAAAATTACAAATCCAGAAAAGTATATATTCCTGTTATGGTGGTTATCTCTGGGTAGTGATTTATAAATAATTCTATTATCTTTATGTTTTTCAGTATTTTCCAAGTTTTTCCCTAAGAAGTTTTAAGAAAAAATGAATAAATACAATTTGCAAAATATACCTTCAAAAGTGTTTCATTTTCAGTCTTCATCCTCCTCCACCTTTTGCGTGAATTGTATTGACCAAGCACCCCCCTTTTTTTTTTTTTTTTTTTAAAAGCACCCTTTTAATAAATACTTTTCTTCTTAACTTTTGTGACTGTACCTCCCAGATTCTTCTCCTCTTCTTTATGGCTTTTTACTATACCATAAATTCAACAAATATTTATTGAGGACTACTATGTGCCAGGAATTGTACTAGATATCCACATGGCCTCTATCATCAAAGGCTCATAGTCTAAGGCAGGGGTTCTTAACCAGGGATCCGTCAGCTTGAATTGAAATTAATAAAAAACATTATTCTTGTGGGGACATGTTGGTGTGGGTGTGATATATTTATTAAATAATACATAGTATATTGTGGACTTAGTAAGGGGTCCATGGTTTTCACCTGACTGGCAAAGGGGTCCATGGAACAAAAAAGGTTAAGAACCGCTGGTCTAATGGGAGACCACTAAGGAGGCTGTTGAAATGATCCAGCCATAAGAGGATAGTGGTTTAAATTATTAACAATCTAGTTAATATTTATTGGGCACTTATTATGTCAGTTACTCTGTGAAACATGTTTGTTTTTTTTTCAGATCTTCATAATCTGATAACCAGGGTAGTTACTATTATTTCCCCTATTTTGCAGAAGAGAAAACAGAGATACAGGGAAGTAAAGGGTGGAATTAAGATTTGAACCCATTTTATACAGGATCTCTTCCTTTAGTCTTTTATAATGTTGATTGTTATGTACAACCTTTTATTTTAATATTGGTGTCAGTATTTCAATTGCTGTAAAATTATAAACTTTTATATTTGGATAAGTCCCCTAGGAGCTAATTACCTTTGCTCTGGGTTGCAGGCATGCTGTAGGACTTTTAGTGCTGTCCTTAGCCTCTGCCTGGCTGTGTGGGGGAAAAAAATTCAGTCTCCTCTCCCCCCACATTTGTATTCTCTTCTCAGAGCCTAGGTTGTGTTGCTTATGAGCCTCAGATCCAAAGCACCAGCTAGCCCCTCGTTTCTGAAGTCCTTCCTTTGTGTTTCTATGGCTTTTTGGTCCGTGTTGCAGTTTAGAATAAATAAACTGTTTATATTAAAATTTTTAAAATAAAAAATATATATATTTGAGCCCAGGGAGTCTGTCAGTATTTAGTCCATATTTAGGCTTGGCCAAGGGATGAAAGGTGGTAATAATCACTGGAATAGGAAGGGTAGGGAGGTGATGAGTTTATTTTATAATGTTGAGTTTGAATAAAGATGTCCAAAAAGTAGTTAGCTATATGAAGCTAACTGATGTTAAGGAAGATAAGAAATGATCTGGAATTAAGTTAGACTTGTAAGCCATCAGCATAGAGATGATAATTGAAGCTATGGGAGTGAGCAAGAATACTCACAAAGAATGTGGAGAATGAGAGAACCTGGGGCAGAAACTGAGGAAACAAAGAATGCAAAGAGGACTTAGGAGTAATCAAAGAGGAAGAAGGAAAAGCAAGAAGACTGTGATGTTTTCGAATCCATGGCATCAAGAGTTCCATGAAAGTGCGAACTATACCAATTCATTCACTCTTGAATCCCTGAGGTCTAACTCCCCAAAATATTTGTTGAATGAATAAATGTATGAATGAATGGTCAACAATATCAGTTTCTATAGAGAGAAGGAAGGACTGAAGTGTCCACAGGATTTAGTAAAATGCAGTCTTTGATGTCATGGCTGTAAACATCAGAGATGTGATGTTGCAGAGGTTGGAGGATGAATAGGGGGTAAGGAAATGAAAATAGGAGTTAGAGATAACCCCATCAGAAAGTTTGAGAAGAAAAGAAGAGATACAGAATGGTATTTGGGAAAGAGAGTGGCAAGTTGTTTTGCATTTGTTTTTTAGGTAACTTCTATGCTTTACTTTTTTTTGTTCACTATTATCTTTTCTATGTACATGAATTCAAAGTCTCTGTCTCTAGCCTTGACCTGTCCCCCAAACTTCAGCACCAAATTGCCAACCACTCTGATTGGTAACTCTTTATTTATGGCCCAGCAGAATCTCAGAATTAAGCAAATAATAAGGGTATGGGAGCCTCTAGAAAAATCCAGTTCCAGGTACAAATCCCAGCAGATAGACGTGGATTTCTTTAAAAAAATGATACCAGAAAAATCTTAAATTTGATTCTTACCTCTCCCCTGTTCAAAAACTTTCAATGGCTCCTCATTGCCCATTATGACATTATGAGATTATTTATGAATCCCCAAAAGAAAAAGATTATGTTTGCAAACTAATCTCTTCCTCTGGGTGTGATACCCTTTAATTGTATTAGATTCACCTGAGATGTCTTTGATTAAACTACCTGTTAAGATTAGGGCTTTGATTCAACCATGTCAGTAGGGTGTGGCTCAGGTTGAGTCCCCACCCCCTTTGGTGGTCTGATATAAACACTCACTCAAGAAGACACATGGAAGAAGAGAGAACTTAGTCATTTCGAGCCTGCCACGTGACAGAAAGAAGGCTCAAACAGCTAAAGTCCCAGGAAGAGAGATGAGCCATCTGCCTGATAATTTGCATCTGAAGAGCACAGACCAGCTGAGCAGCTGAGAAGGCCCAAGAGACCACGCAGAGATCAGCAACCATCTTGCTTCAACACATGGCAAGTGACTTTGGTGAGAAAGAAACCTTGAGTTGGACTTTTAGAGCCTTGTTACTGTAAGCTTCTACCCCAAATAAATACCCTTTATAAAAGCCAACAGATTTCTGGTACTTTGCATCAGCACCCCTTTGGCAGACAAATAACACCCATCATATCCAAAACCTATTCTTACCCTGGTTTTCTCCACCTTTGTGCTCCTTTCTTCAATTTTCTCATCTGTAAAATGGGGAAAATAGTATTAATGGATTAATATAGGTAAAGCACTTAGAACTATGCCTGGCATATGCAGACTACTGTAAATATTTACTATGATTGGGATTATTTCAGTAAAATGCACTGAATTGCTCAAACCAGGAATCTGAGACATTCTTGATTTCTCTCTCCCTCAACCTCTACGTCCAATCCATTTCCAAGTTGTCAACCCTACCTTTAATTCCAACCAATTCCTCTATTCTGCCTCATTAGTCCAAGCCATTCTCCACGACCAACCCCCTTGTCTGGACTACTAGAAGCCTCTTAATTGTCTTCCAAACCATTCTCCATACAGCAGCCTGGTATTTGTTTAACATATTTTGAAGTATAACATACTTTCAAAAAATGTGCTCACGTCATAAATGTAAAGGTTGATGAATTTTCACAAAGTAAATATACCCACATAACCATCAGAGGGACATCTTTTAATATATAAATCTGATCATGACTCCATTTTATCTTTCAATAGCTTCCTATTGCATTTGAACTAGAAACCACACTCCTTCTCATGGTCTAAGTCCCTGAATTGTTTGGTCTCTGTCTACCTCTTTAATATCATTTTATGCCTTTCAGCCCCTTCTCATTTCCTCATTCTACCTTTTTCTAGCTGTAGTAGCCCTTGAGCACACCAAGCTCTTTCTGACTTTAGGTCCTGCGCAAATAGTGCTCCTCTTGCCTCACTATTCTTTTTCCAACCCACACAAATATGGCTCCTCATAAGTGAGATCTCAGCTTAATTCCTCAGAAAAGCATTCCCTGATTACCCAGTCGAAAATAGGTTCTGCCCTCCCAACCCCAAGTGACACCTTCTTCAAGAAATAAATTTTATATTTATTAGTTTATTTACTTGTCTGCTATCTCTTTTCCCAAATAGACTGTAAAATCTATGAGAGCATGGACCAAGTCTGTTTTTATTACTTTATACCCAGAACCTAGCATAATGCCTGGCACAATCCCTGGTACATAGGAGGTACTCAATATTTATTGAATAAATTAATGAATGTCCACAGGCTATTTTTTTTTTTTTTTAAGATTTTATTTATTTATTCATTTATCCCCCCCTTGCTGCCTGTGCTCGCCGGGTCAGCCAACCACGCCGCGCGGGTGGGCCCGCCCTCACCGGGAGGCCCCGAGAATCAAACCCCGGGCCTCCCATATGGTAAACAGGAGCCCTACTGATTGAGCCACAGCCGCTGCCCAACAGGCTATTTCTTAAGCATGTAAGACCCTCCATAATTTACCTAAATCTACCTTTTAACATACCTTCCACTATTACTTTTTACCACTTCATGGTCAAAGCAAACAAAATGGTTTCCCTCTCACATTCACTCCATGCTGCAACCTTAGCCTGGAAAGCACTTAACCACTACTGTAACTTGCCCCATACATACTCTTTTAAGGTCCACCTAATCCATACAAGTTTTTCAGTAACAACTGTTATGACACGGTGTACAAGAGGTAGCAGATTACATCACTGTAGAAGAAAATAACTGGGAGAAAGAAGCTGAAATAAAACATGACATTATAATCACCCCGCTCTTTCTGATGTTTGGTTACATAAGCCAATAAGTTTGCCTTCAGTTTAAGCTAATTTGAACTAATGTACTTCTTCCAGTTGGTAGTTATCTCTTCCTCTAAACTTGTATCAATCTGATAGCTTTTTTTAATAAAAGCAGTTTTATTGAGATATACTCACATACCGTATAAACTATCCAAAGTATACAATCAATAAAATTTAGTATAATCACATTGTTGTGCATTCATCACCACAAAAAAATTTAGAACAATTTCATTACTTCAAAAAGAAAAATTCTACACCACTTAGTAGTCACCTTTCAGTCCCTTTATCCTTCCCCAGCCCTCCAGAACCATTCATCTAATTCCATCTTTACAAATTGATTTATATTTACATTTTATATAAATGGAATCATACAATATGTAGTACTTAGTGTCTGGTTTCTTTCATTTAGCATAATGGTTTTTTTTTGCCTGATAGTAACATCTTGTAACATTAACTGAACATAACATTTGTTTAGTTTCAAAGAAAAACAGTCTTATATATGCAATATTACCCATATTCATATTTCACATGAGGTTGTACTATGCTATACAGTCCCATGTTACATTTTTTAGCTTTCCTTTTAGTACTATACATAACCTTAGACTTTGCCTTTCAACCATTGTCATAACCATATTATAGTACTGCTAGTTACAAACATTATGTTGTGCTTTCACCTTTTCTATTCATTTCCAAGGATTAACACAAGTCCTTTTTACCAATACTGCATTTGGAATTCGAATGAGTTCAGTGACAGACTGAAATTGTTTGAAGCTCATTATTTCAGCTGTGTTGCCAGATGACACTGTTAATTCCTGCTAGAAAGACCCAATAGGATTGTCTAAATCTTGTTCTTTCGGAGCTGGCTTTCCTTATTTTGTGAGCTACTCCACATACTTGTGATAAATTTCTTTTCAGTTTAAATTAGCCCATTTATTTCTGTTTTGGTTAGGTAACCAAAGAACTCTAATTGATATGCATGTTTAATTTCTCACTTGTTTTAGTTGATGCAAATTATTCTTTGCATTTTGCTGTTCACTTAAGAAAAGCCTGCATATAGTAGCTACCACTGACTTTACCTAATATGTTCCAAGTACTATAGATACATGACCTCCAGTCCTTAAAACTCATTCAGGTAAAAAGTCTTACATCAATGAAACTTTTTCTGAGAGGTATTTTGGTAGAGTAAAAAACCACTTTTTATAACTTTTTATAATTAAAGTAACTTGCAAGATTTATTTCTCTCCTATTGAAACAGAGCTACTAAACCTAAACCTTGTGAGGGTCCTCATTTTGCAAACCAATTATCTATCTTTATACCACAAAGTCCTCTAGGGTAATGAATAATAGCTTCTATTTGTAGTGATTTAGCCATGGGATGGTGGAGGGGCTGGGGGGAACTGGTGGGGGAGTGTTGAACTTTAACTCTTATCCACATCCAAAAAAAAAAACTGAATTAGCAACTCAAACGAGGCAAAGTTGTATACTATGTAGATGACATTTGTTCCAATATGCAAGTTGAAAGAAAAGGACCTTGTCAAGCCTCCCCAGTTCATGTTGGTTAAAATTTATCAAAATCCTCTGCTTTAGTACTGTATCCATATCGCTAATGTGGCGCATCCTACTGGTGCACCAGGACAGGAATCATTTTCTTCTGGTATAGCATGTGCCTAGAGTTATCCTTAAATGTAACCAAAACCTGGAAGACAAAAGCTAGCAGTCTGGATGAAAAATAGTCGTCCCAAGTTCTCAGGAACTTTCTCTAATCACCTTTCCTTATAATTGCAGGCAATAAAACTTAAGGCTTCTATCTCGGTGACAGTGCCCCAAACACCTCGCCAAAAAGTCCTCCGCAAAAGAGAGTCAGAACTGCGGCTTCCCACCGAGGATGTGAGGCATACCAAGCTAGGGAAAATTGAACAAACAAGCGGAAAAATCGTCTTTAAAATTAGCCGGCAAAAACTCTTAAATTTCATCGGGGGCGGAAACGGAAGTCCCAGCAGGGTCATTGAGTCTTCTAGTTCCGGCTTCGGGGCTAGAGCGCCTTATCGTTATTCCCTGCCTGAGGTTTGGTGACTTCGCTTTCCTGCTGCGGCTTCTGTCATAAAGCGGAGACCTCCACTCAAGCGTGGCGTCGTGGGTCCTTCACGCTTTCCGTGGGGTCAGCGAGAAAGGACAGGCGCGAATACTTTACACCGACAGCTGACTCAGTCCTCGCATACCGGGCCGGCCCTGGCACCTCGGATCCATCATAGACGGCTGGCTTTTGAGCCCTCACGATTGAGGGTCCCTGATTTCGCTCCGTTGCCCATACCTTCGCCCACTCCCCGCCAAGTCACGCTCTGCCTTTGAGGTGCAGCATTTGACAAGTCACCGTCTACCTACAGACCATTTACACCCACGTCCGAGTTAACATCGTTCTTGATCTCTTATGAGACCTGTTCCCGTCTCGCTTCCTGAGTTCTTTATTTCCCAGTTCACCCCGCCCCTTTGCCCGTAAAATTGTTTGGGGCTTCTAATAACTTGCAGAAAGTCTTTTAAGACTGAGCACCCATTTGATGAAAGAAAAGTTCATGTTTTTACCAGAGAGTTTATAGGAAAAGTGAAACCCAGTATACATAGGAAAGGATGGCTGAGCATGGGGCTCACATTACAACTGCTTCTGTGGTGGATGACCAGCCATCCATCTTTGAGGTGGTAGCACAGGACGGTTTAATGACAGCAGTGAGACCTGCCCTTCAGCATGTGGTCAAGGTAAGGTATTAATTTTCTCAAAGGTTTTAGGGACAACTGGGTAAAAAGCAAACTAGTAAATTGTATTTATTTGGTGGGGGGCAGGTGGGGTTGAAATAACCAATTAGCATATAATTCATAGTCCATGATTTAATGGTTGAGTCTGTTTTGTACAGAGCCCTGTACTGACTACCCAGTACTTCAGGTAGGTGTTTGGGTAGACCCAAAAATAAATGACTTGAGCCAAAGTGTGTAAAAGGAAAAAGGAAATGTAAATACAAGGTATGGCAGCTGTGTATTGGGGTGAATTTCATTTATTTATTTTGGTTTAGGTTCTTGCAGAATCAAATCCTGTCCACTATGGCTTCTTTTGGAGGTGGTTTGATGAAATCTTTACTCTGCTAGATCTTCTGCTCCAGCAGCATTATCTATCTAAAACCAGTGCCTCATTTTCTGAAAACTTTTATGGCTTAAAACGGATTGTAACAGGAGACAAACACAGGTTTCAGAGATTGGCCAGTGCTGGTCTCCCAAAGAAGCAGCTTTGGAAATCAATTATGTTCCTGGTTCTTCTTCCCTATCTGAAAGTGAAGCTGGAAAAGCTGGTTTCTAGCCTGAGAGAAGAAGATGAGTACTCTATCCATCCCCCTTCTTCACGCTGGAAACAAATCTACCGAGCCTTCCTGGCAGCCTACCCATTTGTTAATATGGCCTGGGAAGGCTGGTTTCTTGTACAACAACTTCAATACATCCTAGGAAAAGCTCAGCATCACTCACCACTGCTGAGGCTTGCTGGAGTTCGGCTAGGTCGACTGACAATTCAGGATATACAAGCCTTGGAGCACAAACCAGACAAAGTCAGCATGATGCAACAATCAGGCAGGAGGTAAGGCCCTAACATTTCAAAAAAAAATCTTTGATTCAGAGATTCTAAAACTTTAATCACAACCCAACTTTGTGACATTCACCTTCTTCAGTCCACTATCATGTCCCAGTAAATGATAGAAAAATTCTTGTGTCTTGTAGAACATACTAGCTACTTTTTTTTTTTTTTTAAGGAAGTACCAGGGATCGAACCCAGGACCTTGTACATGAGAACCAGGTGCTCAACCACTGAGCTAAAGCCACTCCCCCTAGTTACCTTTTATTGCACACTTGCTATTTGCCAGGCCTTGTGTAGGTGTTAGCTTTATATGCTGTGTTCATTTGCCAAAGGGTTCCCAATGCAAAGTACCAGAAATGGCTTGGCTTTTATAATGGGAATTTTATTTAGGGTAAAAGCTTACAGTTCCAAGGCCATGAAATGTCCAAGTCAAGGCATCGGCAGAGATGGGCAGAGATGCTTCCTCAGGGTCCTGCCACATGGCAAAGCAAGATGGCCACCAGTCTCTGCCGAGGTCTCTTCCTTCCCCTCCAGGCTCACCATCTCCCAGGACTCAGCTGTGGGCAACCATAGGGCTTGTCTCTTACCCAGCCTCCTCTCTCTGTGTCAGGTGTTCCATTTCTTCCCAAAATGTGAGTTATCAGGCATATGGCTCATCTCTCCCTGGGCCTCAGCTCTCTAGCCTCTTGGGGCTTCTCTCCTTGAGCTGTGGGTGAATATGGAATCTTTTCTCTCACATCGCAGATCAAATATGGCATAACTCCCTTCTCCTGTGTGTTTCCGTTTATATCAGCTCCAATTAGAGAGCTAGAGACTCAACCAAAGTCATGCCTCACTCCTGACATAGTCCAATCAAAAGTATCAGACTCACAAGAATGTAGATTAGTTCAGAAACAATGTTTCTTTTTTTGGGATTCATAAAAGAATTTCAAACCATTACATGTGCATTATCTCAATGAATTCTCATCACAACCCAATGAAGAAAACGCACTGACCTACGTAACAGTTAAGAAAACTAGGCCTTAACAGTTAAGTACAAGCCAGACCAATACAATTCTAAAGACTGCGCTCTTAACCATGATGCTGTACTACTTCTGAGTTAGTATTTGTGATCTCCTACAAGTTCAAACATATATATTCCTCAATACTGATTATTTTTTTGTTAAATGAGTTGTTTCTTTTTCTGAATATACTGTCTTCCACATACAAAAAAGTCTATGCAATGTCTCTAGTAATCTATTTTCTCAAAACAAAACAAAAAAAAACCTTAGTTTTTTGTTTTTAAAAACAAAGTTTAGCTCCTCTACTCCTAAAAACCTGTAAGTCAGAAAAAGGGAATAATTTAGAATGGATCCAGTGCCAGTCTAGCAACTATTCTGAAGAGGGGCCAGAGTGGTCCTCAGCTGAGTTCGTTCACTCAGCACAGCAGAATAGACAGACACCTTGAACTAGGCTAGGAAGGAAAAGTAGCTTTGTTCACCAGCGGGAAACCAGATACACAATTTCAAATCAGCCTCTACACTAAGGGTTTTTCTCACATATTCTATACTGAAAGTTCATCATTAGGGTGACATTTCTAAGAAGGGTCAGGAAAAATTAGTTTTTGCTTTCTCAGTTAATCTTAAAATATGCATGGAACCTGGGGTTGGGCAGTCTTGGGGTGATAAGGATGGAGAGTGTGGTATGGATGTGAAGGAACAGATACGGACAGATGGGAAGATACAGGTAAGGATGGATTTGAGTAAAGATAAGGAGTAAGGAAGTGCATAGTTAAACATTTTTGGTGGCGCTAAATGTTAAATCTTTGTGCCTCCTGACGTAAGCAAATTGAATTTTTCTAGCATTATAAGGTACAATACAATGCCTTAATATTTAAGCTGTACTGGTTTTTCTAGTACTACAATTCAATCCCCAAATCAGTGATTCTAATGAATAGTGTAATAACTGTACTCTGTATATTTACTCTGTAATTTTACCTAAATAAACATTTTTTTTCCCCTTTCCCTCCTTTTTCAGTTCTCCTGACGGGGTCATTGAGAAGATAAAGTCAGTGCTGAAGAAAACTGTGGGGGGTGTTGCCTTATCCCTCTCTACTGGCCTTTCCGTGGGTGTATTCTTCCTGCAATTCCTTGACTGGTGGTACTCATCTGAAAATCAAGAAACTATCAAATCACTGACTGCCCTGCCTAATCCACCACCACCTGTACACCTGGACTATAACTCTGATTCTCCCCTGTTACCCAAAACGAAGACTGTGTGCCCTCTGTGTCGTAAAACCCGGGTGAATGATACTGCTCTTGCCACCTCAGGCTATGTGTTTTGTTATCGCTGTGTGTTTAATTATGTGAGGAGTCACCATACTTGTCCCATCACAGGTTATCCGACAGAAGTACAACATCTGATTAAACTGTACTCTCCTGAGAACTGAAAAGAATTAACATCTTATCTCACAACACAACTATTGCATAGGGCTGGTTTTCAGCAGTTTGATACTTTTCAGTGTCAATTCATAATTATATGAACTTTAAACAACCATACAGACTTCTTTAAAAAGATACAGCCATTTGCTCCTAATCTTTTAACCTGCTTCCAACCTTTTAACCCCTACTTAGAGTTGACCAACTTGGTTAGAATAGGAGAATCAGGATTAGCAAGTAAAGTGAAGGCCAGAATAAAGAAAGTAGATAAAAGAAGAAAATTAGGACTGAAGCTCTCAGGAAAACCCAAGTTAGACTTCAAAGTGGACTGTGAGGAGGAAGAAGGCTGTCTCTTTAAAGCATTTAACTGCTAGTGAAGTGGAAATTTTATCAGTTTACAAATTGTGAATTGTGGACTTACCTTTTATAGAAGTACTTCTTTAGAAAAACAACAGCTCTTTCCATATACTGTGACCCATTTATTAAGTAATATTTCAGTTTATCAACTTTTAAAATTCCCTTATAAGCTATACTTATATCTTTCTTGGGAAATTGGTTAAAGGAAAATAGGGATTGAGTCTGAAGATTTCAGTGTGAAAGCAAAGCTAACAAGCAATGAAAAGATGAGATAAATTACTAATCTATGACTGTAAAGAAAGGATATTTTGATAAGCTCTTTTTGCTTGCTGTTTTATTAAGAGTTTGCTAAATGGGCATGAATTATTTTGGCTATTACTAAAGTTTCTATGAAACACTTAAGTGAATTTTAAGAATAAATGTTTATAGCAAAGAGCTGTTCCATATTGTCATGATTATATGGAAACTTAAAGATTACTTGAGGTATTTAAAATAAATTTTTCATTCAGACCACCTTTGACTTTTGAGGTATTTTTATTTTGATAAGAGGTATTTTTGTGTTGAATAACATTTTGCCTTTTTTTGTTGTTGTTAATCCAATACTTGGAACAAAAAGTAAGAATTCAGCCTTGTGTGAAGTATATCAGAAATACTTCAGAAACACTAAAGCTGCCTATATAAGAAACTTCATGCCACTGGATTGGCAGATTGGTGAAAACATATGGGCAAAAAAATAAAAAATCATCATTACTAGAAAAGGAAGAAAATAATTTGTAAGTGCTTCTTCTAAAATAGGTGGTGTCAGGGTGACAGATGTGGCTCAAATGGTTGGGCGTCCGTCTCCCATATGGAGGGACCTGGGTTCTATCCCCGGGACCTCCTGGTAAAAAAATAAATAAAATAAAATAAAATAAAATAGGTGGTGTCCAATACTTTTAATTCATTTTAGCAATCCAAAGCACATTCTCTAATAGAGGTGATAAAGGTGATAAATATAAATTTTGAAATGGAATAGCCTATGGGATTTAAAGTATTAAAACTTTTATATACCACAAGAATAAGTATAATGAATATTTGCAAAAATTCTTGTTAAAGGTTTTACCAAATACCATAGCTACTTAAACAAAACATTTTAAATACATTAATAAGTCAATGATGGGAAACGGATGTGGCTCAAGAGGTTCGGCATCCGTCTACCATATGGAGAGACCAGGGTTCGATCCCCAGTACCTCCCGGTAAAAAAAAAAAAAAAAAAAAATAAGTCAATGAGAACATTACACCAGATTCAGGATTGAAAGGATGTAGTCCTCCATGAAGATTTCAAAGCTAGACTTCACCTCAACCTGAGAAGGAAAATGTGAAAGTATCAGTAATTCAAAAGAATACCAATGAAACACTTTCATACGTAATTATGCATATTATGTACATATTTATACTGTACATAATACTCTTACACATATAAAACCAGTATCCAAATAGGCTAGAACACATCAGCATGGGAAAAACCACAACCAGAATCAGCTCAGAGAGAAGATTAATGATCATACCCTGGTCAAAGCCAACACAGAATCAATGGCAGTACCAGGTCAGACTATACTTCACTCATCATTGCATTTTCACCTCCTTGTATTATCTAAGAGTAGCCCAATGCCCTATTTTCACATTTAAGCAAATTTACGGTTACCTGTGGGGGGCACGGGGAAGGCTATTATGACCCAGAGAGGCTAAGATTTGACTAAGGTCCATAGTAAATAAATGGCAGCACTAGGAAGAGAACAGAGGCCTGATTACTAGTTTTGTTTTTCCACCACTAGCTAAATATAAAGTTTAACTTAATTTTTCTCTTGGCTCTTATCCTTGTATTTACTGAGAGAGAACCTGGGATGACCAAGGGAGCAATGCAAAGCCTGGGTAATTGACAACCTGGATAATCAGTTTCTGAGTGAGAAAGCTGGCTGCATTTCACATACAGGCATGTGTCAGATTTTGCGGGTTCAGTTCCAGACCACCGCAATAAAGCAAGTATCGCAATAAAGCAAGTCACAAATTTTTTGGTTTCCCAGTGCATATAAAAGTTATATTTACACTATAGTGTAGTCTATTAACTGTGCAATAGCATTAAGTCTAAAATAACCATGTACATACCTTAATTAAAAAATACTTTATTGCTGAAAATGCTAACCATCTCCTGAGCCTTCATTGAGTCGTAATCTTTTTGCTGCTGGAGGGTCTTGCATCGATGTTAATAGCTGCTGATTGATCAAGGTGACGGTTGCTGAAGGCTGGGGTAGCTGTGGCAATTTCTTAAAATAAGACAACAATGACGTATGCCGTATCTTAGACAGATCTTCTGGATAACTTGCTGCTTCACTCTGCACTTTTATGTTATAGAGACAGCTTCTTTCCTTAAACCTCATGAACCACCCTCTGCTAGCTTCAAACTTTTCTTCTGCAGCTTCCTCACCTCTCTCAGCTTTCATAGACTTGAAGAGAGTTAGGGCCTTGCTCTGGATTAGTCTTTGGCTTAAGGGAATATTGTGGCTGGTTTGATCTTCTATCCAGACCACTAAAACTTTCTCCATATCAGCAATAAGGCTGTTTCGCTTTCTTATCATCCGTGTGTTTACTGGAGTAGCATTTTTAATTTCCTTCAAGAACTTTTCCTTTGCATTCACAACTTGGCTAACTGTTTGGCGCAAGAGGCCTAGCTTTCGGCCTATCTCAGCTTTAGACATGCCTTCTTCACTAAGCTTAATCATTTCTAGCTTTTGATTTAAAGTGAGAGATATGCGACTCTTCCTTTCACTTGAACACTTAGAGGCCATTGTAGGGTTATTAACTGGCCTAATTTCAGTATTGTGTATCTCAGGGAATAGGGAGGCCTGAGGAGAGGGAAAGAGATGGGGAATGGCTGGTCAGTGAAGCAGTCAGAACACACATAACATCCATTAAGTTCACAGTCTTATACGGGCAAGGTTCAAGGTGTCCAAAAACAATTATAATAGTAACATCAAAGATCACATATCAATATAACAGGTATAATAAAAAGTATGAAGTATTGAGAGAATTACCAAAATGTGACACAGAAACATGAAGTGAGCACAATTCTAGAAACACCATAGACTTCCTTCACTTATACTGGATAGCTAAAAACTGAAAGCTGTTCCACTCAACAACCAAGCTCCTGAAGGAGAGGAAAACTAACTCATAAAGCAACCTTTTATCTCATTATCCTCTTACATGTGAAGTAGGTACAAGTTAGAAATGAAAAAGAGGCTCAGAGAGCTTAATTTAAATAACATTGCCTAAGATGATGAAATATATGAGCAGAAATAAGATCTGAACCAATGAGTGTCTGACTTTAAAGTTCATGTTCTTTCTACCAGTCCATACTGCTGTCTCAATGGGTCTTCTGCCTCCAGTTTCTTTCTCCCATCCAATGTACTCTGAATATTACATATATACTTACCATAAATACCGAGGTGTGATTGTCATTACTCAAAAGCATTTAATGACTCCCCATGGCCCAGGAAATAAGAGTCTGAAATACTTTGCCCAGCATTCAAGATGTTTCGAAATGGACACAAATTTATACTGAACTAATACTATAACTCTAACATGTACCAACCAAACCTGACTATTCTTAAGCCCTCCACCCTGCTCTAACTTTTGAGCCCTTCATATAAAAAGTCCTTCTTCCCTATCTGTAGAAATTGTTCCTGTACTTCAATCCTACCTCACCCTTTGCTACTCTCTAAAATGCCATCTTTTGCATGAAACCTTTCTCCATCAATCTAGCAGGAAACATCAATTTCCTTTGAATTAATAAAGCACTTTGCTGTACCTGTTGTGGTACTTATTTCACTTTGTAGAATATTTTAAGATCCAGACATACTAACATGGAATTCAAGGTTCTTAAAACTCCTGCCTACCTTTCAGCTTTATCTTCAGCCTCTGACCAAATCCACCATGTGCTCCAGCCACACTAAGCAAGTACACTCTCCTATTCTCTTGTCTTTGCACTTTTCTTCAATTGGAATGCCCTCCCATCCCGTTCAATTTGGAGAACATCTGATAACAATTTTTAAAATTTACTCAAATTGCACTTTCTTTGTGAAGAGATCCCTAATTCCCTCAGTCACCCCTCCTCTGACTGCTACAGTGCTTTCCCCCCCCATCACAAGCCAACTATCCACGTGTCTGCCCACCTCTCCCACCAGCCCCATCAAATAAAGTTCCTAAGGAACCAGGACTGTGTTTTACTGGTCCTTGCAACCACTGCGCCCAGATTTACTGGTCCTTGTTACCACTGCGCCTGATACATAGAGGGAAGCTCAGAAAATGAGCGTTTAATTCATATCTTGAGTGATCCTCCCTACTACGTGTCTGAATATTACATCTTGCCTCCTGAGTTCTTTGTGCTCAGACACCAGCTGTCCCGTTCCAGACCCTGCTCTTTTCACACCCCCTCCGAACCACAGAACATTCTCTCCCCCAATGATAAGGCAGTCCTCAGAAAGTCATTCCCTACCCTGAGAACAGCAAGCATGGTATTTTTCCACCCCATATCTTTGCGCCCCTCTCCAACCCCGCCCAACTCAGCCAGTTCAAAAGGTACTCCCCAGCTTCGTCAGACCCGCTGAGTTCTCTCTTCAGACCCCCGCCATGCGGGCAGGCTGGAGTCTCTCTTCAGATCCCCAACATGCTGGCGACCTAATAAACTCCTGCCTGAATCTTGGTCTGTCTCCGAGCCTCTTTTACCCGGGACCTAACACTAAGCCCTAACTGCTAGATTATAAAAGCATCAGCACAATTTAAAGGGCGATTTACCTCCAACATTTTATGTTAGTACATGCCATACCTCAGGCATCTCCAAGCTCTCATTTCCCAGCCAATGCTTACACACAGGAGGCCCTCAAAAAACTAAATAATAATAATAATAACGTCCAAATCCCGCCAACTTCAGTAAAGACTGAGAGAAGCCATTCTTAGCGGAAACGCAGTAAGGCTGGAGCCAGGACTCGAACCAAAGACAAACACGACAGTCCGCCGCCCGCTGTTCGAATTCCTAAGCCCTAGATTCTTTCAGGAGGACTGCGGGGGCTGACAGCAACCGGGCCATTGGGTTCTTCGTCCCCGCAGACACCCGCTCCCCGCGTTCCCACTCACCAAGACATAGTTAGCCAGCCGGTGTCCCACAACCCTGAGGAACCCTCACCTAGTAACCAATCCCGCGGTGAATAGTGGGTCACGTGGGAGGAGCAACCAATTGGAGCCCGAGGCAAACGCCAGGGGTGGAGTGGGCTCTTTTTGCGTCATTTCTTTGCGTCCGGGGTTCTGTCTTGAATAGCAGACTGGTTGATTTTGTTGGTTTGAGTCATTTTTTCTTCTTTTTTATTTCTTGCAATTCCAGTCTCGGACCTTGAGGCGACTGTTAGCCTGAGTAGTTTTGCTGATACCTTGGGAAGGGCATCTGAGGCGGTTTCATTGTAATAAGATGTGCCTCGCGTTTGCGGGAAGAATTGTTGATTCAGTGATCCCACAGTATTTATTGCTCTAGAGCCAGGTTCAGGCGGGAATTCGAGTGGAGGCCCGGATTAATATGGCCCGTTCTGCCCTAGGGGAACTCCTTGGCTGGTCCGCAGCTTGGACCCTTCTTAAATAACTAAAAGGTAGAAACTGATACCTCAAGAAAAGTGCAGATGACTAAGTGCGAAGGAGAGCAGGGAAGACTTTCTGTGACAAGTGGCATTTGTTCTGGGTCTGAGAGGAAGGTCGGAGTTGAGAAGATTCTGAGTGAAGAAATAAACTCCCGAATTAGATGAGAAAGCATGGGGGAGGTTTTTGAACTTGTAGGTAAAGTTGATACAGTGGGTGCAGTGCTTCTTAAAATTTGATGAGTTAGAAACACCAGGAGGAACCTATTAACACTACAGATGTCCTGCAGCATCAAAAGCAAGCAAACAAAATCCAGAAATGCTTAGGGCCCAACCCGGATTTACTAAATCAAATATTCTGGGGTTGGAGCCTAGACATGAATATTTTTAATAAGCACCCGACCGGTGATTCTGATTCACAACAAAATTAATGTTAAAGTGTTAATGTTAAATGAAGGGAGTGGTAAGAGTGGAAAGACAGGCTAAGGCTTTGTTAAGAACAGTGGCTCGCTGGCTATAGTTCTCAGTACTCTGGAGAAATGGGAGAATTAAAGATTTCAGAGCC
This sequence comes from Tolypeutes matacus, assembly GCA_026826555.1. Taxonomy (NCBI): domain Eukaryota; kingdom Metazoa; phylum Chordata; class Mammalia; order Cingulata; family Chlamyphoridae; genus Tolypeutes; species Tolypeutes matacus. Next base: position 17,940,276 of record JAKSZT010054055.1, read on the forward strand.
CAAGGAGTTAAATGATTAGAGCTGTACTTGAGAAAAAATCTGGAACTGTGTTTTTTTTAATGGATTGGGGAGAGGCAGAGTGTGAAATCAGGGGAAGCTATTGCAATGATCCAGATAAGAGCTAGTAAGGGCCTGTATTAGAGTGGTGGCAGTGGAAATGGAGAAAGGCAGTGTGAGGATTGTGATGAGTGTCAGATAAGGGATGAATAGAAGGGCATGAAGAAATAAAAAGGAAGAATGGAGAAAAATGGAGTATCTTCTGTACCAGATCCTCTAAGGACCTCTTTTGTACTTTAAAGGTAGAAGAGAAAAAAAAAAAAAAAAGGTAGAAGAGATTAGCCAGTGAAGAAAATGTGCCATTGCATATTCTGTTTTCACTACCTGCGTTATCTTTTCCCCTCCATCTTCCTTTCTTAACCTAGTGCATTCTTACTTAAGGTTCCAGCTTACATATCTCATTTATGAAATCTTTTCTGATTCCCAAAAGTGCAGATATCATTACTCCTCATAACACCCAAAACACATTGTTCATATATTGCTAGCTCTTCAGAGTGGTAGTAGAGTATAGTGGTTATGCACATGGACAATAGGCAAGCACCTCTCTCTGTTCCTCAGCTTCCCCATCTGTAAAAAGGGGATAATATTAGCATCTACCTCATAGAACTATTATAAGACTTGGTTGAGAACAACGCCTAGTACAGAGTGTTCAATTGGTGCTGCATATGTTGTACCACAATGAGTTGGGTTTTTTGTTGTTTTTTTCATTCACGTATTTATTCCACAGTCAAAATTATTTGAAGTCATAACATTTTTAATATTAAAGGAGAATTTGTGGCACAAGTTGCATTAATAAAACACATTGGTTTAAAGTGCAGTACTAAACATGTGTACTCTTTTCCCTTGATGGAATAAATACTTAACAATTACATGTGAAAATTCACTAACGCTTTGAAACAAATTGCCCGATGAATGGAGGCAGGCTGCAGAGAATTTTTTTATTTTTTATTTTTTTGAGAATTTTTATTAACATTTTACTGCAAGATGGAAAAAACCCCAAGGTGACTACAAACTCACACCCTACATTTCATGCGCCTGGCCTAGGCTTTTGTCTTCCTTCCACAGTCACATCCATCCAGAAAGGCTTCTGCAGCCCATGTTCAAAAATGCAAACCACAAATCCCCACGGTCCTCAGCATGGAATGATGTGAATGAGCCTGTGCTCATCTGGAACCTCCAGGGAAATCAGGAGCCCAAATGCGGAGAGCATCATCATTTGTTTAAACAATAGTTAGAACTGTCAAATGAGCTCTGACAGGCCATATGCATTTCATAAACAAACCAAATCATTTACCAGAAACAATAAAAAAATGAAAACTCAAAGGGTTGATGCCAAGAAGCAAACCAATCCTCTGCAGTCTAACTCATTTGTTTTTGTGCTGTGAAGCCATGTAGAGGGCCATCAGGCAGTAGATGGTCTCTCCCAACGTCAGCACCATGGTGGTCCAATAAAGCATTTGGTCACATAGGCCTCGTTTTAGGTGGATGGGTACACCATCAGATTTCTAGAAAAATTTCTGCAACTCTGGAATTTTGTTTTTCCCAGCATAATTATATGCAGTAGAATCAGAGGTCAGTTTAGTTGGTGTAGCAAATATGATAGACAGTGCTTCTGCAACAACCACAGGCTTCAATCCCTGCGGACTATAGGCATCCGAGGCCCAAACTCCCGCCAACTTATGCATGAAGCCACTACATTTGTAGTACTTCCCACAGCTGCTGCCTGAGTGACCGCCCTAAAAAAGCCACAATGAGTTATTTAGTGCATGTTTTCCGTGTCTAGATTATGTGCTATTCTACTAGCTAACAGTAAGGTTGTTTGGCAGAATGAGAACAGATGGGTTTTGGAATCAGGTAAACCACTGTTTAAGTCCCACCTCTGGTACTACTTGTGTGTAACCTCGAGCTTTACCTCCCCCAACTCAATTTCTTCATTCATAGGATGGTGAAAATAATACATACCTTTAAACTGTTGTGAGGATTATATGAGATAATGAAAGGTCCATCTTTGGCTCAAAGAAGGCAGTCACTAAATACCAATTATTTTGGTTTGCAACCCCAGAGCATAGCACCAAGTCTGGAACATTGTAAGTACTTAATAATTGAATATTGAAAAAAAAGCTGGCATTCTATGCCAGGCACCATGCTCAGCTCTTTATGTGCATTATCTCTCTGTAGAAGGCACTACTATGATCTTCATTTACACTGAAGGAATTTGAGGGTTAGATTTGCTTACCCAAAGTCTCATCGCTAGAAAGTGGCAGCACTAGGATTTGAACACCATAGGTGCTCAAAAAATAGCTGATTGAAAGAAAGAAAGAATGATGGTTAAGAAACTTACCCTGCAAATACACATATATGCATATATATTTATATATCATTTTGCAAATGTTTGTATGTATTGTGAGAATTTTGATTTTTACCCATAATAAAAAATAAATAAATAAAATAAAATAAAATAAAAATAAAATAAAATAAAATAAAATAAAATAAAATAAAATAAATAAAATAAAGAAACTTACCCAGAGTCAAGTAGTGGCATGGAAGTGCTGGGATTGTTGCTCTTGGTTACTATGTTATCAATACTTTTCAATACTTTTATTTTTTTTAGGTTCTGGGGCCAGGGATTGAACCCGGGAAGTTGTATGTGGGAAACCAGCACTCAACCACTGAGCCACATTGGCTCCCCTCAAATCATCTTTGTGAAAGAATCGAGGCTGAGACGGAGGCACCTGGGAGTCAAGGGACCAACTTTTCCCATTTGGCTGGTCTCTGGCACATGTGAGGGCTGTTCTATAACCACCTCTACTAATAAACTGAAATGCTTAGTGAATTTTAAATAAATTGATGATTCTGGCTCTCAGTCAATAATCAATGGCATGCCCAGATCACTTTTGCAAGGCCTCAGAAAAAGCACTGTCCATGATACTGATTTCAAGTTGTTTTGCATCAGGAACATTTGCTTTAGAGGTGTTAGAGCCAAGATGTGAGGTCCTTCCTGGTCCATAACCTAACTACTCACATCCAGGTAACTTAACTAAGGAGCTTTGAAGAAGGAAGAGAAGACATTTTTGCTCATCTTCCACATTATCTATCCTTCCCCTGAGTTGATCCCTCCATAGCACATTGAAGAATAGCAAGAAGGCAACAACAATCCAGTTCTTATCACTCCCATCCAAATGAATGTTCTTCCTGTTTACAGGGAATAAAAAGGGGAGGTACTTAGATAGATTTTTGATTCTGAAAGCTCTCAAGCAATTCAGAATCCCAAACCTGAAAGGAAGTAGATGGAGTAGGAGCATTTGAGTTAGACAGACCTGGCTTTCAACTCCAGATCTCACATTTGCTGGCCATGTAAACTCAGTTACCACCTAGTGTATAAAGCTCCAGGATGGTTCCTTGCACCTAGTAAGCAGATGTCCTGTAAATGATGGTCATTTTTATCGTTCAAAAATAATAGGGAAGCGGCTGTGGCTCAATTGGTTGGGCTCCCGTTTACCATATGGGAGGCCCTGGGTTCGATTCCCGGGGCCTCCTGGTAAAGGCAAGCTGGCCCGTGTGGCATGGCGAGCTGACGGCCCCCGCGGTGTGGTGAGCTGATGGCCCGCGTTGCATGGCAAGCTGCCGCAGCAAGATGACGCAACAAAGGGAGACAAGCAGACTCAGAAAAATGCAAAGCAAATGGACACTGAGCACAAGCAGCAAGGGATAAATAAATAAATAAATCTTAAAAAAAAAAAAAAGTAAATAATATCAGAGGGATTTCAGTGTGAAAGTGAGGCTGAAAATTAAGGTAGGTGGTGGAACTAAAAGTGAGACTGAAGTTAGGAGTGAAGGGCATGAAGAAATGCTAAAATTAGAGCTGAGAGCAGGCCTTTGGAGCTTAGTATGTTTCTGTGATACAATAGAGTATCCATTCTGCTTCCTATCCTGCAAAAAAACTATTCAGTCAAACACATACAAAGTGTATTGCCAGCAAAGCAGAACTTTTGTAGGAACAGTAGCCAAAGTGAACAAAAAACTAGGAATGTCCAGAAATTTATTTGAGGTAGGTTGAATATGTACCCCAGAAAAAAACATGTTCTTAATCTAAATCCAGTCTTGTTGATATGAACCCATCCTAAATGGGACCTTTTGAAGATGTTATTTTTAGTTAAGATGTGGCCCAACTGAATGAGGATGGGCCTTAATGCTATTTCAGGAGGCTTTATGAAGAGAAAGCCACCTGGACGAGCCGAAGCTGGAAGTTAGTGGAACTGGGAAGAGAAAGGAAAAAACATCACCATGTGATGGGTAAGCCAAGGAACCCCAAGAATTGGCAACATACCAGGAAACCTTTTAGCCTCCCAAACTGTGAGACAAAAAAATTCCCATTGTTTAAGTCAACCCATTGTGTGGTACTTCTCATAGCACTCGGGAAACTAAGACACTATTTAAAATGTCATTTCATCATAAACAAATTGAAGTAGAAACACAGCATTCTTGTTGGCTTAATTTGGAGGGAGAGATGTATATTAGTTCCCTGTGGTTGCTGTAACAAATTACCACAAACTTGGTGGCTTAATACAATGGTAATGTATTCTCTCACAGCTCTGGAAGCCAGAAGTTCAACATCCATTTCACTGGGCTGGAATCAAGGAGTTGGCAGGGCTATGCTCTATCCAGAAGCTCTAGGGGAGAATCCATTCCTTGCCTCTTTCAGCTTCTGGTGGCTACTGGCATTCCTTTATTTGTGGCCACATCACTCCAATATTTGCCTCTGTGGTCACATTGCCTCCTTCTCTTCTGTGTATATCAAATCTTCCTCTGCCTCTCTTTTATATTAATACTTGTGATTGGATTTAGGGCCCATCCAGATAATCCAAAATAATCTCCCTACTCAAAATCCTTAATTTAATCACATCTGTAAAGACCCTTTTCCTTATAAGGTAACATTCACAGGATCCCTAGATTGGGAACTGATATCTTTGGGTGGCCGTTATTCAACCTATATTTGACCTACTATAAGAAGCTTGACTCAGTTTAGCCAGTGTGGCAGTTTGATATAATTATGAATTCCAAAAATATAATTGAATCATGCTTGTAAACTGATCTGTTAATCTGGGCATGATTAGGTTAGGATTAGGGTGTTGAGCCCCACCCCTTGGTGGGTGGAGAATCGAATATAAAAGGCAAGGCAAAGGACAGTTGAAGCAGTCTTTTGAGAAGCAGTTTTGATGTTGGAAAGAAGAGAAGAGAAGCAAGCTGTTCACCTGATCATCTACAGCTGACCTTGTGGAGAAAACAGGAGCTAAGCCCGGAGAGAAACGCAGCCCCGGGAAGAGAGGAACCCCAGAAGCCTGAACCCTGGCAAACGCCGGCAACTGTCCTGCTCTAACACGTGGCAATGGACTGTGGTGAAAGAAGAAACTTAATGCTTTATGGCCTGGTATCTGTGGACTTCTACCCCAAATAAATACCCTTTATAAAGACCAACCCATTTTTGGTATTTCACATTAGCACCCCTTTGGCTGACTAATACAGCCAGCATCCTCAATCTCCAAATGCGATAAGTGCTTGACTCTCATCTATTTAGTTTTTCCATTTAAAATTTTTTAATAAAAATCACTCATGTTCATTATAGACCATTTGGAAAATACAGGGGAAAAAAGAGAAGGAAAGGAAAATAAATGAAATGAAAACTCATCTGTAGTTCTCTCACACAGGGAGAGTCAGCCCTTCATCAATGAGCACTTTTCTATACCGGGTCTAGTGTCCAACAAAGAGGAAAAGAGAATAAAAGTAAATAGAACATAACAAGCAATTCGGAAGACTGTAAAATAAGTTAATGCTGTTCACAGTGAATATGTACAGGACAGCCTAATTTAAAATGTATATAGAGCTTTGCAAATAAAGTTGACTGGACAGGAGGTGCCTGTATGAGGTATGAAGATGGCACTCAGTCCCTTAGAGGTGGTTCAGCTTTGGCTCCTCACTTGAAAACCTTTGAATTTTCCCATTACTAACTCATTCTCTCTCTGAGGTCAGACTCTGGTCAGCTAATCTGCCCTGTCATAGGTTTTGTTGTTGTTGTTGGCCTTTTTTTTTTTTTTTTTTTTGAATCCTTATCAGTCTTCCTCAGTGGGTCAGAGTTATGAAGACTAGGGAGTCTGGCAGAGTTCCTGCTCCTCCCAGGCTGATATCAAAGGGCAACAGGGGCTGTGACAGAAGGCAAACATTCAGACCAAAGCTAGATGTGGACCTGAAAAGCAAGAGGAAAAGCAAGAGCATCAGGTAAAAAATTTTTTTCAATCTTATCCATCTTATCATATGTATGGTTTCTGTCTAAGGGCCTGAAGGACCTAGGCCTAGGAAGATAGTAGCTAATGAGAAACTGGTAAAGGAGAATAAGTGAGAAATTCTGGGAAGTATGGAAAGGATGTTCATATGGAAGTAGAATCTAAGAAAATTTTTTATTTATCATAGTTGTTACCAGCATCCAACTAATATCAGTGAGACTTAGAAGTCATGAGACTATAGAATCTGCTAGTTCAAAATCAGTTGTGTGTGTTCTTTGGGTCCCAACAGGTAGACATTATAAGGAGGACAACTGATAGTTCAAAATAAGAAAGCCATTTCTAACAGAGCTGTCAGAAAATAGAAGGGACTACTTTGAGAAGTAGTGAGTTACTTGTTGCCAAAGATATTCAAGCAGTTGCTGGATAGCAATTTTTTGGGAGTTGGGAATGTTGTAGAGGAGATTTATTTATTTATTTATTTATTTTTATTTATTTATTTTTTTTAAAGATTTTATTTATTTATTCATTTATCCCCCCCTTGCTGCCTGTGCTCGCCGGGCCAGCCAACCACGCCGTGCGGGCGGGCCCGCCCTCACCAGGAGGCCCCGGGAACCGAGCCCGGGGCCCCCCATATGGTAAACGGGAGCCCCACTGATTGAGCCACAGCCGCTTCCCTAGAGGAGATTTAAGAGTCAGATAGATGGTTGGGTTGGAAAACTTTTAAAGTTCCTTTCAACACTTCTGTGATTCTGTGTGATGGATAGAATGCTGTCAATTTTTTTTCTAAGTAGCCATAAAATACTACATTAAATACACCTATAGGAGATGTTCACATACTAAAAAAATATTGCTTAGGTTATTTCTGGTTTGCCTGGAGGAAGAGAGGAGGCAACCAGGAGCAACCTAATGTCCCACTGGATTCCTGATTTCTCTTTCTTGGTGGGTATAAACAACACCCACATGGCTCCTGTTTCATAGAAATCTCACAGAAGAGAAATGAGTTCTCTATTTCTAGAGAAAGAATTTTGATTTGGGCTAGTAAATATTTTGTTTTGCAATTAACCAAAGGTAAGGGAGTCCTTTCTGAAAGACTTGTTTCAGAGCCCTGATTTCAATTTAAGTTGTTGTTCCCTGGTCTGTGAAACAAAAAGAGGAGAAAAGGAAGGGTTAAACACAGTTTAATGACCATGTCTCAAAATCTCATATTTGTTTCCAAAACTTAGGTGTTCCCATAAAACAGGGAACAACTATTAGGAGAGAAGGAAAACTCCTGCTTCTTTATCACACTATAAATGAAGAAAAATACTATTAGGACTTAAAAGGATGTTTGGAGAGAGAAAAAGACTTCTGCATTTTATATCAATTGGCATTATTTCAGGAGTAGAATAATGCCTTTATTTTATTTATTTATGTATTTTTAGGTGCCAGAGCCAGGGATTGAACCTGGGACCTCATATGTGGCATACTGGCACCCAACCACTTGAGCTACACCAGCTCCCCCAGAATAATGCCTTTTAAATGTATGAAATAGCACCTAAAGAGTACCAAATTTTACATTTGTTTTTACAGCATGATCTTTTACATCACATATACTCCAAAACTACACTCCTTTGGTTATCTACTGCCTTCATTTCTTTCCTTAAATTTTAAATGTGAGCATCTTCTGACTTTAACTTCTACCTCTGCATATTCTCTAATAACTTACTTTGGCATCTGTGTCAATCCATGCCTTTTACATGTAGGCTCTGTGATGATGCTTCCTTATTTTAAATGGAAAAAGCCTGAAATTTTCAGCAATATAATTTTCCCATCATGACAAAATAGTAAGCATTCACCTTTCTGCCTGTTCATGCTGTAAAGGTTAAGGATATTGGCAAATTTTTAGAAAACAGTAACGACTGTTTTCCTTGTAGCTTTGAAGAAAATGTTTTAATCTCTAGAATTCTTGTTAATGTAGAAACAACATTTCTGTTGATTATTTTATAGGAGTTCCTTTCTGTTATTGTTTGGAGCCCAGAGGGTCTGCTGAGTTGGAGAGTCTCAAGACGGATATGGAAATGCTCTATCCTGAGACAGTTGTAGAAGTGGGCAGTGTGACTTTCGGAGAAGAGAACAGAAAGAAGATGACCAATAGCTATTTGAAAAAAACAGAGAATTCTAAAATTGTCAAAGCTATATGTGCACTGTTAAATTCTGGTGGGGGTGTGATCAAAGCTGAGATTGAGGACAAAACCTATAGTTACCGATGCCATGGGCTGGGTCAAGATTTGGAAACTTCTTTTCAAAAGCTTCTTCCTTCAGGTTCACAGAAATACCTTGACTACATGCAGCAGGGGCACCATCTCCTGATTTTTGTGAAGTCATGGAGCCCAAATGTTTTCAGCTTTCCCCTAAGGATTTGCAGCATGCGCTCCAATTTGTATCAGAGAGATTTGACTTCTGCTATCAACTTGAGTGCCAGCAGTGCCCTGGAGCTTCTCAGAGAGAAGCAGTCTAGAGCCCAAAGAGGAAGGCTGAGGGCGAAGGAGCTGCATCCTCAGAAAGTTCTTGACAGATACATCCAGGAAGAAGAAGATATGAGGTTGTCTGCCTCAGAATTTTTTAAAAAGGACAAACTCATGTATAAGGAGAAACTCAACTTTACGGAGTCAACACATGTCGAGTTTAAAAGGTTCACCACCAAAAAGGTTGTGCCTCGGATTAAAGAAATGCTGCCTCATTATATCTCTGCCTTTGCCAATACTCAAGGAGGATACCTAATTATTGGGGTGGATGATAAGACCAAAGAAGTGTTTGGATGTAAGACAGAAAAAGTAAACCCTGAATTATTAAAAAAAGAAATAGAAAACTGCATAGAAAAATTACCAACATTCCACTTCTGTTCTCAGACGTCGAAGGTGAATTTTGCAACCAAAATCTTGAATGTGTACCAAAAAGATGTTCTATATGGTTACGTCTGTGTGGTTCAAGTGGAGCCCTTCTGTTGTGCAGTGTTTGCAGAGGCCCCGGATTCCTGGATCATGAGGGACAATTCTGTCACCAGGCTGACGGCTGAGCACTGGGTGGCCAAGATGCTGAATGTTGAGTCAAGTAAAGAGGGAGCCCAGTCATTGTCCAGTCAGCGGGAACAAGCTTGTGGGTATTTTTGTGGGGACTTGGTCAGATATTTTAGATAAAGAACTAATATTTTCAGTTCCAAAGACTCAGAATATGAACTCTTTTAGGGAAATAGATACTTGGATTTTGGCCTTTATTTTAGGTTATAGTATTCCACCAGCCATGAATGAATAAAAGTGCCCTTTTACTGTAAGAATTTTTTTAATTTTGCAGGCTGATATTCCTAGTAAAACTTTTATCAGTAGTCTCACCCTGAAGATGATATTTCAGAGAAACTTTAAGACAAACTCTACACTGATTCTTTCAAGGGAAAATTTGTTGATAAATTTGATTTTTTTTTTTCCGGTAGTGTTTAATACTTTAAACCTTGGGGCACCACCAAGTTGGGGAAAAAGATAAAGAAAAGAAATGCCGGGGTGGGGAGTGGGAGGAGGGGATGGTAGTGGTAGCACCTAGTGTTTTCACTTCATTGATACTTTTGCTTAGAACCAGCCCTGGTGACTTTTAACCCATAAAGGAATTACAGGCTTAAGCGAGCTTACCAGCTTGACTTCTTGGTCACTACATTTCCAATTTGGTAAAAGAAGCTTGATCTTATGGGATCAAGACTTGACTGATCAGAGAATTTTATTGGCTCGTTCTCTCTCTTGTCCTAAATTTGTTTGAGTTTGCTATACACACACACATACACACTCAGATACACAAACACACACGTAACAAGTTGGAGATCCTGTCACTTTCTAATCCATCTGACTATAGCAATATATTAAACAATAATATAACAATGTATTTTAAAAATACTGTACTTAACCTTTGCTGACCAGTGCTGACTAGATGCCTTTTCCTCTTAAGGATGATCTGGAGTCAGCACATTAGAGTTGGAAGGAATCTTAGGAGAGAGTCATCAGCTCTCTCTTGCATGAGAGAAAGGTGAAATGACTTGCCCAGGATGTGTCACACAGTGAGTTAGAAATTATGTGATTCTGCAGGAGTTCCCAGACTTCCTTTTCTGGCATTTGTGAATTGTTTGAGGCATAGTAATTGTGAGCAGCTCAGGCATGATGCACATCACTTACGTCCAGTAAGAAGAGCAAGGAAGGAGTTCTTTTCTTTTTTCTTTCTTTCTTTTTTTTTTTTGTCTGACACAATTTCCTATATATTTGTTTAGCTTCTTCCAGTTCAGCCACAGACTACAGCTCTCACCTGATTTCATCAGTTTCATCGGCACTAAGAAGCTTGGCATATCCCATAAAAGTCCTGGAATTTAAGGGAGCTCTGCAAAGACGTTTCTTTCCAGGTATTCCCTCTTGATTTCAACTGATGGGATTATTTATTTTCTATAATTAAGGGAGGAGCTGATAGCAAGTAGCCCAAGCCTTTCTCTTTAGAGAAGGTCAAATGCAGGACTTAGCAAACATAAATGGTGCTGAAATAATATGGATGACCTTTTTGCCCCCCAGTTGTCAAATCCCCACTACACTTCCTACTTCTTACCACCATGTGCCATTGGGCATCGATTCACATGTGGATTTTGTTCTCTAAATTTGAGAGTTCTGAGAATTTCTTAGGTCTATACAGTAAGAAAACTTCCCCCTGGCTTTCCAGTGCAGAAGGAGCTATGGGGTCACCTGAACTCCTTCTCAAGGAAGGTTCATCAATCCCAGCTCAGTTGACATTTGGGCCAGATAATTCTTTTCTGTGGGCAGCTGTCCTGTATACTGTAAGATGTCTAGCAGCATCCTTGGCTTCTACCTGGTAGATGCCAGAGCACCCCCACCCCCAGTTGTGATGACCAAAAATGTGTCCAGACATTGCCAAATGTCCCCTGATGGGGGTGGCAAAATTATCCCTAGTTAAGAATCACTGTTCTAAAGAAAGATCTTAGTTCCTTAAAAGCATCAGTTTCACAAAAAATTCTCCCAGAGGAAGGTGAAATCCCTAACGGTGAAATCCCCTGGCTTGAGGAGAGTGTGCTAGGAGGCTGTTCTGTGAAGACTCTTCCTTGATGTCTTCCCTTGTGCCAGAACTGCCAGAAATAAGAACTTCTGATCTCAACCCTGGACCATGGAGGGGGAGTGCCCTCCCTTTGCAGACAGGGAAACCCATAGTTTCATGGCTAGACTCGTTTCTTTCCTGTGATGTTGCAGCATGACTTATAATATGCTTTTCAAAGTTTTGGTAATTTACGTCTATTCTTCAAATTTTCAGTGACACAGGAGGAGATAAACTTTAAACCAGAATCCCTCTGTAATAAGCTATTCTCTGACAATGAAGGACTGGAAGAATTAATAAAGAAACAGACATATCCTTGTTCTCGGGGGACTGTGATATTTTCTAGAAGTTGGGCTGGTGATGTTGGCTTAAGGAAAGAGCATAATGTCCTGTGTGACGCCCTCCTAATAGCAGTTAACAGTCCCGTGGTCCTGTATACAATCTTAACAGACCCCTGTTGGAGTGGAGGACTTGAATATGCCCAAAGCACCGCTCATCAGTTAAAGCAGAAACTGGAAACTGTCGGTGGTTACCTGGGAAAAGTGTGTGTCATTCCGAGACTGTTATACCTGCCCAGCACACAGGATAGACCCAGTGAAATCCCCCTGCACTACCCTCAATCCTATAGGCTTGCGAGTGAAGATGAAGTGGAAGACTTGTTGCAGGCCCTTGTGGTGGTTTCACTGGGCTCCAGATCTCTTCTGAGTGATCGGCTGGGCTGCGAATTTTTTGACTTGCTCATAGGAGAGCAGTGTGAGCTGCTTTCAAAGAGCCTTCAGGAGACTCGGGAATTGTTCATCCACTGCTTTCCAGGAACTAGGAAAACAGCCCTAGCCATAGAGATCATGAAGAAAATTGAGAAACTGTTTGATTGCAAACCAAAAGAGATCCTCTATGTTTGTGAAAACGACTCCTTAAAGGATTTTGTTGCGTAAGAGTTTCACCACTAAACACAATAAACTTATTTAGCCAGTCTTTTCAACAGTGTTGCAAAAGAAATTTGTGTTTTTAGTTTAAGATTTTGCAGCAAGGTAAGCGCAAGGGCTCAAACTATCTACACATTTCCAATGATCAGGTAGTGGAGACAGAGGTGGGTAATTTACAATGTTCAGGCTTAAACATAGTTATAAATAAGCCAATAATGCATAACTTTAAATTTATAGAACTGGAAATCTTTTTTCCCCAAAATCTGTGGCCTTAAATTTAAGAAAATTAGAAAAAAAGTTGTCTTGCTTTATATATACCTTTTGCTTGATACTTCATGTTTTAAAGTCATAGGGTATTTCAGGTAGACATCATAACTACCAGGAACTTGAATTAAATACAATTTTATTTTCTTTATAAAACACTTTCATTTGTTTGACTTTTTCTGGATCAGTAATTTTAGAAAATATGTAAATTTGCTTCTGATGGAAATCTTTTAGTAAATTTGATTTTAAAAATAGCTTGTTATACAATTCAGCAAATAAGGGCAAATTCATTTTGAATTTTGGTGTTTACTTATTGATTCAATGAATCTTTTTCGAGCACCTTTTATATACTAGGCACTGTGCTAGATTTAGCGTTAGAAGGATAAAATGCATTGTGAGGACCTTGTCATCAAGTCCAGTAAGGGAAACAAAGGGCAAAAAACAACAACGAGAGTGTTGTATGATTAGTGTAATGATAAAGATATGCTTCTCTTAACTCAGGCTGAAGGTTGGTCAGCATATACTCCCCAGTGAAGGAGACCCTTGGGCACACTCTTAAGAAGTGAACAGGAAATGTGACTAAAACAGGAAGGGCTCTCTAGGCAAAGGGCACAGCCAGTGCAAAGGCACGGAGACGAAGAGAACCAGACTGGAGCAGAGAGGGAGTGTGGGTGTGTGCCAGGTGATGAAGCTGGGAAGGAGGCAGATGCCAGATTATGAAGGATCTTGTGTGCTGTGCCAAGGACTATATTCTTTATTATGCTTTATAGCTAAGTTTAAGAATATCCCAATCAAAAGGCTAATTCAATTTTTAAAAAAATCTCTTGAGCCCCTACTGTAAGGGGGATACAGAGAGGGTGAAGAATCAGTGCTTTCTTCAAGAAGCTCACACAGTCTAACCTGAATGAGAAGAACATGAATAGTTATGATTTAAGGCATAGGAACTAAAGCCCCAGGAACCGCATATGTAAAATCAGGGAATCTCTTTTTTTTTTTTTTTTTTTTTAAAGATTTTTAATTTATTTATTCATTTATCCCCCCCTTGCTGCTTGTGCTCGCTGGGTCAGCCAACCACGCCGTGCGGGCGGGCCTGCCCCCACCAGGAGGCCCCGGGAACCGAACCCGGGGCCTCCCACATGGTAAACGGGAGCCCCACTGATTGAGCCACAGCCGCTTCCTCAGGGAATCTCTAGAAATGAGAGATCCACATTAGAGGAGGCAAGAAACAACCAAGTGTGTGGAGATATATATATAAAATAAAGGAAAAGTGAACTGAGTAAACAGAACAGCTCCAGAGAGACATGGCCCTGTAGATTTGTTACCCTACTTGATATGTCATGGAACCCAGCAATATCTTGACATTTTCCTTACCAAAATCTAAAGAGGCTTTCCATGAGAATGCACTTCTGGTTTTTCATTACATAAATGGGGAAAGAGGGTTTGCTTTAGAGCAATTTGTATTAGCCCATACCTCTCTTGCATATAAAAATTAAAATAGGCCTGTGAGTAACTGTTCTCCAGCTCTATAAAAGACAAAGAGTAAAGAAATGGTAGTAACGAGTGGAAATTATGGCTGAGATTTTCTTTAGATATAAGGATCTTGTCTTCAAGCATTGTCAAGCAGCAGAAATGGGCTATTAATAGAGATAATAAAATCTCCTGCCTTGGTTCATTTCAATAGTTTCATTTGCATATTTAACTAGACAATCTCAAAAAGTAGGGCTTTAAAGTTTATGCATTCTGTTGGGTAACACATAAGTGGAGCAGCTGAGTAATATTCAGGACACTAGAGAATCACTTAGTATATCGGTCCCGTGTGAGAACTAGCTGTTGATTTCAATTCAGAAAGTAACGTATGCATGGCGTTCCCTTTGTTTATATGCCTGAAACCCTATTCTCTCTTTCAACCGTATAGCCAGCAAACCACCTGCCAAGTTGTGACCCGGAAAACCTTCATGGGAGGAGAATTCCTAAAGATTAAACACATAGTGATGGACGAGACTGAAAATTTCTGCAGTAAATATGGTGATTGGTACATGAAGGCCAAGAGCATCACCCATCCAAAGGTGAGGGGGACGGGAAGTGCAAACTTTCACCATGGGATTCTCTGGCTTTTTCTGGATCCTTTCCAAGTCCATCATGTAGCCGTCAATGGTCTTCCCCCTCTATCAGCTCAGTTTCCTCGAAAAACAATCCCCAACGGTATCCTTTGTGCTCTGGAAATAGCAAGGGTCATGAAAGGAGAAATGAAGAGGATCAAAGAAAATCCTCCCTTCAACATGTCTCCATACTCATTGGCATTGTTCAGGGAAGCTGCCTATGAGGAAGCAATGTATGCCCAGGCTCTACCTGGCGTGTGCGAAACAGAGACTAACCTGACAGCAGAACAAATAGTGAACCATGTGGCAGAAAGATGTCACATCCTGTTGCATTATGGCTATCTGCCCAAAGACATAGCAATTCTGTGCAGAAGAGGGGAGGACAGAGAACGCTATGAGCGTGCACTGCTAAAAGCAATGCCATTAATTGAGATCCACAGGGCAACACAGGTTGTGTTCAGCCGGGCCACTGGTTTTTCGGGCAGTCACATCGTTCTCGACAGTATTCAGCAGTTTTCAGGCCTAGAGAGGAATATTGTGTTTGGGCTTAGTCCAGAATGTGACCTGTCAGAGGATTTTCATAAGCTGTGCTTTGCCTCAAGAGCCATTAAACACCTCTACCTGCTTTATGAAAAGAGGGCAGCCTTCTGAAAAATTATTACAAATAGTACAGGAATCCAGCAAAAGCAGAGTCCTTTTTCTTAGGCTGCTGGCAGCTACTCCTTTTCACATCTTACAGGTGAAGACATTGAGGCACAGTCATTCTGGCCTGGAGCCACAGAAATGTCTCTTGGGACTTAGCCTTCCACTTGAACTGCAATGTAACTGTCTTTATTGCAGTTTGCTTCCCGTCCTCCCTGTACATTTACAGCAGACTTAACTGGTTCTCCACCTTCAGTTTTCCTAGTCCAATCGAGGCTTCATCCTGTTACTAGAAAGGTTCTCCTAAAGTAGAGAAGTTGCTTTTATAAAATCCCTTGCTCATGTGTCATCAGTGAGACCCTACTACCTTCAAACCAAACCAATCCTCCAGGCTTTGTATGATCTGCCCCAACTTACCCTCCTAAACACATCCTTTATTTTTTTTTTTTTATTATTTTTTTTTTTTTAAAGATTTTATTTATTCACTCATCCATCCCCCCCCTGCTGCTTGCGCTCGCCGGGCCAGCCAACCACGCCGTGCGGGCGGGCCCGCCCCCACCAGGAGGCCCCGGGAACCGAACCCGGGGCCTCCCATATGGCAAACGGGAGCCCCACCGATTGAGCCACAGCCGCTTCCCCACATCCTTTATTATACCTCCATCTCCCAATGTTGCTAATACACTCTAGCCTTGCTGACCTAAATTTGGGTTGAGGTTGGATACCCTTCAGATTAGTCCCTTTGACTGGGTGTCTCAAAGGCAGCACCTTGGTTGGTACCTCATACTAGCTATGGGTGTAGAGCTTTACAGGCCCAGAACTTGATTTCCTCTTTGTACAGAGTCTGGATCAGGCTCTTGGGGATGGCCTTATGCTAACCAAGATCACAAAAGACTAATACATAAATGAAAATGCCACTTTGTCAATTTTACAGTGAGGATTGTAGTAACAAGTGGGCATCACATTCAATTGTATGATGTCTTCAGGCTGTGTTGGACTGTTGCAATAATCTCTAAGACAGGGATTTTCTACCACAAGGACTAGACAGGTCAGGTTTACTAACTGAAGCAAATTTTGAATGACAAGGATGACTAGATTGTTCAATATCTCCTGCTCCAGATGAAAATGCTTTTTCTCTCCTAGTTTCCAAAGTTTCCAGATTGACCACCAACCTTCTCCTCTCTCCTCCCAACACCTACACACTCTCTTTACATTTGTTCTCTACATATGTTGATACCTCCACCTAGGTTAGAAACTGCTTACACTCTGCTGCTGACCTGGAAGGTAGTCTGTAAAGGGCCTTTGACTATCCCTATCTCTTCCATTATGATTCAGTGTTCATTTTATAAGCCAGTTTCAGAATTTCCAGGGAACTTGGCTGACAACTCTACCACCTACATTTCTGGCTTCTTGCTTTGGCCTATGCCATTTTCTCAGCTTTTAAATCTTTTTCTGCCCTTCCACCTGTTGAAATCCTTACTCATAAATCAAAAAACGCCTACCTTCTCAATTAAACTTTCACCAACCCCCTAAGTTAAACTTAGTCTCTCCTTTTTCATCATTCGATGGCTTAAAAAAAAAAAAAAAAAAAAAATATATATATATATATCGATGGTAGCACCAAACTCCTTCCAAACTGTGCCAGAGAAGTACTTGTCATAGTAGAATCTATGTAATGCCTTTATTTTGTCTTCTTTCCAATATCATTTGTAACATAACAGAAATACATGTGAAACATAATGGAAATGAAATCCCCAAATGATTGAGCCTAGCCTATGCTCCTCAGTACACTTTTGTTTTTCTGTATGGAAGGATTTTTAAATAACTTTGGAAATAGTCCTACTTACAGTTTTTAACTTCTAGAAGAAGTTAGGACAAGATGTTGCTAGTTGGCCTGAATCCAGGAGAAAGTGTAGAAATATTTTGGCTATAATTTCATACAAAGTCTCTTGGCCTTCCAAGAGGTTGGAGAGCGAGGTGTGGGGGAGCTTGGAGAAGCTCTTGCAAATTGCCTTTCTGAACTGCTCAGACCCACCAGAGGCCAGGCTGACCCCAGTGGCCAGCTATCCTGGGTTTAGAGGACACAGAAGAGCCCCCACCCTGCCCGTACCCCCGCTGTCTGGTTACTTGGCGTTTCCTCCTTTTTACCTTTCCCTAGGGACTTTAGGGTTCTTTTGGGTAGAAGAAAATAAAGTTAAGCAATTCATTAGTTTTTGATGAATCAAAAGAGAGCAGTGCATTACGCTATTTGGTTATAGGGAGCTGTGTGAATTCTATAAAAATAATTTAAAGAGTCAAAATTGGAGCGGGTTGGGGGTATGAAGAAGGATGGTACAGGTAATAGCTATTTTTCAGTCATAAGTCTCAGTAGTATTTGACTTTTAAACTATATGCATGTAATATATAATTTTTGATAAAATGATTGATTTTTAAAAGAATTGGTTGCTTTATCTACTGAATTTGAGAGTCTTTGTCAGTTCTAAGTCTAATCAAACAACTCAGTCAGGTTTAAAGTAGGTCTAACCCAGTGGTTCTTAACCCTAGCTGCACATTATAATCACCTGGAGACCTTTAAAAAAATACCAATGATTAGGTCCACATCAGGCCAGTCAAATCTGCATCCTTGGGCACAGGGCTTAAAAGTCAGTATTTGTTAAAAGCTGTCCAGATGCTTCTAATATGCCACCAGGGTTGAGAACCATTGACCCCTTCCCCTCTCTGAGTCTGTTCTTTCTGCCCCACAACAGATGTATATACATTTCTCTTCTGCATCAGACTGTGAGCCCCTTGAGGGTAAGAAGTAATTTATACATCTTTACTTCTCCAAAAGCAACTAGTGAGGTGCCTTGTGCAGGCAGGTGCTCAGTAAATATTCACTGAATAATTGTGATACTCTCAGAAAACAGGAACCTACTAGGGACAATGCTTTCATTCAATGAAATGAATATCTAATTTGGGGGAATGAGAGTTGAAAGGGACCAGTGTGGAAAATAATCTTCAACACTGCAATAATAAAGAAGAGAAAAAAAGGCAAACTTTTTAGGCAACGGGCAAAATTAAAGTTCCATATTGATAGAAGTTCATTAGATTTGAGTTTGAAATTGGGAAATAAAAATAATTGATTAACTTTGTTATACTTAGAATTCTAATTTTTTTCTACTGAGCCTTAATATGATGGATAAAACCATTAGTTTAATGAAACAAGGTAAAAGAGTAGCCTACTCTAAAAAGCTTTTCAAACTTACTTTTAAAAAGAAGGGCAATACAATATTACTGTGTAAGCGTGAGAAATGGAAAAGGCAAAATAAAAAATTCGTATGATCTTATTATACAGGCATAACATCTTTTCATTTTTGTTTCTTTCCATTCTTTGTCAATATGCAAAAATATTTTACATAGTTATGATCAAGTGGTGCAATCAATCTTATATCCTGTGCATGTGTTTTTTTTGAGGCATTGTTGTAGACTGTGTTACTGTTCCCCATACTTCATCCCTCCCTATAGCCATGCCCTTTGCAATTACTAACATTAGAGCCAGAGCATATTTTTCATCCCCTTGACGTGGGTTTGTCCATGTGATTTGATTTGGCAAATAAAATGTTTTAGTGTAATGTGGGCAGAGGCTTTAGACATGCTTTCAGCATTGGGTTTGCTCTCGGGTTTCTGTCATTGCCATGAGAAGAACATGCCCTGAATATCCCACTGGTCTCTGAGGATGAAAGACGTGTGGAGCAGACTTGAATTCAACTCCTGGTCTAGAGCTAAGCTCAACTGAGTCCAAGTATATCAACTGAACACCAGCTGACCTGCAAATGTGTGAGTGAGAAATAAATGCTTATCATTGTATAGCTGAGATTTCAAGATTGGTTGTTTTACAGCAGTAGCTGATATACAGGCATTGCCCCATTTTGTGGCATAGTCTTCAAAATGATCCTTTTTAATGGTTGTAGAATATCCTATCCAGTACATCTGAACTTTCAATAATCATTCCCTTATTACTTGGGTCACTAGCAATTTCACACTATAAAAATTAAGCTAGGCACATACTCAGGCATACAACCTTTTCTTTATTTGGTACATTTATAAATTCTCAGGAGCAAAAGGGAGGCCTGGGTAAAACATGCACCTTATTCACATTGGTTCTGTTGTGTTCTGATGAGAAGTGCAAAGAAAACCCCAATCACTGTACCTGATGACACACAGATAAGTTGCCTTAAATAAGAGAACAATAAGCTGACATCAGGTTATGATGACAAAAGAAGAGGCATTGGTATCTCAGAAACAGGGACTTAAAACAAGCTGTCTCTGCAACAGATCATGGAGAGTAAAATCAAGATTCATCAACTGATCCAAGAACTTTAGAGTAAGAACTTAACTTGGAGAACTACTGATGCAATCTTGAATTATGTAAACTTAATATGAAGCAAAAATTTTTGGTCACTTGGAACATGTCTAATTCAGAGAAATGAAAAGACAAGATGCTTCTGATCATGAATGGGGCTTTTATGGAAGAGATACTCTTAACGTGGAGAAACTCACTTAAGAAAAGAGAGTGTAGAGGTAAACTTGATCTTCTAAAAAGCTGAGCTGCCCCAGTTTTCCCAAGGTTTGGAGGCTGAATACATACTTATTTTCAATGAGCTTCAATTTGAAATAAATACAAAGTTTATAATAACCATATCTTACTATTTATTGAGCTCTTACTACAACCAGGTGCTGTTTGCTAAATGCTATTCATACATTCTCACAACAAATCTATGAGGAATATTCATATTATCCCTGTTTTATCGATTATAAAACTGAGGCGCAAAGAATTCATCTTTCTCAGTCATATGTCCAGTAAGGTTCCACGCTGGGTAAGTATAACATTTAAATAGAATCCTTAATCTGGTAATCCTAACTCGGGAATTTATAAATACTGCAAAAAAGAGTTTCTAGAGGCAAGAATACTCATGTTTGCCATCAGGATTTCTGTCAAGCTCTCATCTCTGGAAGATATTAGTCTCCATTGTAAGTGAAAACAGCTGACTATTCTATACTGTTTCCTATAGTTAACATCTCTCAATGCTCCCAGAGGCTCCAGATCATTCTAGAAAAAAATGAATTTCTCGATCTGCAAAGTTTAGAATGACCTGGTCCTGTTCCTAACCTACCCAAGGTCAGGCCCTCCCAAAATGAACTGCCAGAGCCCTGGCTAAGGCCGCTCCATCTTGGCTTCTCCCATTGCAACCGTGGAGGTGAATTGCCTGGTTATTTAGAATGTAAATATTACTTAGAATATAAACTCCCCACCCTCCTTCCTTTGAAGGAATTATATTATATATATATATTATTATATTTATATTATATATATATATAAATTTTAGAGTAGATTTTGCTGGTTATAAAATGAAATGGGCATTTAGAAATGTCCAAGGATGGTGTTTTCGCTCTTAATCTACCTCACTCACAAGGAGAAGGAAGAGCTTTAAGCTGGTTTATTTAATATCTTTAGCTGACAGAAGGCAACATGATTTTGAAAGAAATGGGATCAATTTTCAATTTTGCTCCTTCTTTCCTTCTCTGCCTAAAAGGCAAGTGAAAATTGAGGAATTAGGAATACATAGCCACTATGTATTCTCTCTTATTATTGTTATTACTTAAAAATACTTCAGGATATTTATGTCTAAAGCCACATTCACCCTCTGCTTTAATCAGGGAGTACCATCCTCTTTGCCCACCTATACAGCTTGGAAGAGGCATGGGGGAGGACAGTGAAAAAACCAGGGGCTCCCTTCACAGCCAGCCACATATGACAAATAAACTCCACCTGTCAATGACTAATACAGGAAAATACCTCTACAGTCCCACTGCTGTCTCCTCTATTAAGTGCTTCTTGTATGTCAGAAACTGTGCAAAATGCTTTAAATACTTTATGTCATTTATCCCCCCAAAAACACTTTGAATTATGTACAGCAGACCCATGTAAGGTAGGACAAGATGGTGCTAAGAACATGAGCCTAGAGTCAGACCAACCCTGGCTTTGAACTCCAAATCTACTCTTAAATGGCTGAGTGACCTTGGGCAAGTTATTTTACCCCTTTAAGACTAAGTTTTCTCATCTGTAAAATGTAAATAAAATTCATAACTACATCGTAAGATTAAGATGAGGATTAAAATAAATAATACATTTAAACAAAACCTTGCATGTAGCAAGCTATCAATAAATTTTGGTTCTTTTTAGTTCTAATTTGTGGTTGAGGAAGTTGTGAATTCTGAACCCAGGATCTGAAGCTATGTCTGTCTGACTCCATTTTAACCTCTATGTGACTCTGCTTCCCTGTAAGTCAGAGTTAAAGGCATGACTCTCCAGGTGGACAGAAATATATTTGATTTGATGTTTATACTGAGATCGGGTACACTTACAATATTTGTGGCATTAACCAGCAAGGTTCATCTTTTTTTTTTTTTTTTTGTCTTTGACCAGTAGGCCCCAGGAATTGAACCCTGGACCTCTCATATAATTGGGTAAACGGGAGCCCAATTGCTTAAGCCACATCTGTTTCCCAACGAGATTAATCTTAGCTTATAAAATTTTTCTACAAAATCAATACAATTAGTAACACGATCTGCATAACCAGAAATATTTAGATAAAAGTCCTTTCTGCACTAAGAAACTTTAAATATATACCTTTTATTAGAAGGCTTAGGTAATGACATTACAGAAAGATTAAAAAAAAAATAGAAATGGACATAAGATTTGAATAGACACGTCTCCAAAGAAGATATATAAATGGTCAAAAAGCACATTAAAAGATGTTAAATAGGGAAGCGGCTGTGGCTCAATCGGTAGGGCTCCCGTTTACCATATGGGAGGCCCCGGGTTCGGTTCCCGGGGCCTCGCCCGCATGGCGTGTTTAGCTGACCCAGCGAGCACAAGCAGCAAGGGAGGGATAAATGAATAAATAAATAAAATCTTTAAAAAAAAAAAAAAAAAAAAAGATGTTAAATACGGGAAGCAGATGTGCTTCAAACGAGTGGGCTCCCGCCTACCACACGGGAGGTCCCTGGTTTGGTTCCCAGTGTCTCCTAAAGAAGACAGTGAGCTGGTGCGACAGGCAGACGTGGCAAGCTGACACAACAAGATGATGCAACAAGAGACACAATGGGAAAAAACATAGAGATATAACAAAGCAGGGAGCAGAGGTGGCTCAAGCCATTAGGTGCCTCCTTCCCACATCGGAGGTCCCAGATTCAGTTCCCAGTGCCTCCTAAAGAAACAAGGAAGATGAACAGACACAGCAAGTGCAAACAATGAGGGGGTAGGGGAGAAATAAATAAATCTTTTTTTTAAAAAAACAAGCAGATGTGCAGGCAACTGGGCTCCCACCTACCACATGGGAGATCTCTGATTCAGATCCTGGTGCCTTCTAAAGAAGACAGTGAGCTGGTGCGAAGGGCAGGTGCAGCAAGGTGACACAACAAGAGACACAAGAAGGAAAACAATCTGAGATACAACAAAGCAGGAGGCAGAGGTTCCCGGTGCTTCCTAAAGAAGACAGCAAGCTGACATGATGGGCAGGCACATCGAGCTGATGCAACAAGATGACGCAACAGGAGACACGGGGAGAAAAAAACATAATGAGAGACACAACAAAGCAGGGATTGGAGGTGGCTCAAGCAATTAGGCATCTCCCTCCCACATCAGAGGTCCTGGGTTCAGCTCCTGGTGCCTCCTAAATAAACAAGGAAGGTGAACAGGCACAGCAAGTGAAAAACAAGGGGATGGGGAGAAATAAATAAATAAAATCTTTAAAAAAAAAAAAAAAAGCTAAACATCACCAGCCATTAGGGAAATGCAAATAAAAAACACAATGAGATAACATTTCATACCCACTAGAATAGTTACTATTAAAAAAAAAAAAAAAGAAAGAAAATTAGAAGTGTTGGAGAGGATGTGGAGAAATAAGAACACTCATTCATTGTGGTGGCAATGTAAGACAGTCCAGCCACTGTGGAAGATAGTTTGGCAGTTCCTCAGAAAGTTAAGTATAGAATTTCCATATGACCCAGCAATCCCACTTCTAGGTATATACTCAAAATAATTGAAAGCAAGGACTCAAATAGATATTTGTACACTGATGATCACAGTGGCATTATTCACAACTTCCCAGAGATGGAAGGAACCCAAGTGTCCATCAACAGATAAATGGATAAACAAAATGTGGTAAATACATACAATGGAATATTATTTCAGCTGTAATAAGGAATGAATTTTTGATACATATAACAACATGGATGAACCTTCAAGATATCATGTTGAGGGAAGCAGATGTGGCTCAAGCAATTGGGCTCCCATCTACTACATAGGATGTCCAGGGTTCGATTCCCGAGGTCTCCTGGTGAAAAGCAAGCTGCCCCATGTGGAGAGCTGGCCCACGTGGAGTGCTGGCCCATGCAGGAGTGCTGACCTGCACAGAGAGCTGGCGCAGCAAGATGATGCAACAAAAAGAGACACAGAAGAGAGACAATAAGAGATGCAGCAGAACAGGGAGCTGAGGTGGTATAAGAGATTGAGCACCTCTCTCCACTCAGGAAGGTCCCAGGATCAGTTCCCAGTGCCGCCTAAAGAGAAGACAAGCAGACACAGAAGAAAACACAGAGAGCAGACAGTGAGCACAAAACATTGGCCGGGGCGGGGCGGGGGGCGCATAAATAAATTAAATAAATATTAAAAAAAAAAAAAGATATCTTGTTGAGTAAGATAAGCCAGACACAAAAGGACAAATATTGTATGATCTCACTGACTGATATGAAATAATTAGAATAAAGCAAACTCATGGAGTCAGAATATAGGTTACCAGGGGATGGGGTGGGAATAAGGAATAGAGAGTTAAGGCTTAAATGTACAGAGTTCCTCTTTCAAACAATGAATTTTTTTTTTTTTTTTTTTTTTTTTGAGATACCGGAGTCGAGGATTGAACCCGGGATCTTGTACATGGGAAGCAGGTGCTCAAACCACTAAGCCACATCAGCTCCCCTGTAGTTTTTTTTTTTTTTTTTTTTAAGATTTTATTTATTTATTCATTTATCCCCCTCTTGCTGCTTGTGCTCGCTGGGTCAGCTAACCACGCCGTGCGGGCGGGCTTGCCTTCACCAGGAGGCCCCGGGAACCGAACCCGGGGCCTCCCATATGGTAAACGGGAGCCCTACTGATTAAGCCACAGCCGCTTCCCTGTAGTTTGTTTTTGTTCTTTGAGGAGGCATCAGTAACTGAACCTAGAACCTTCCGTGTAGGAGGCGAGTGCTCAACTGCTTGAGCCACATCTGCTCCCAGAAATGTTTTGATAATGGATGGTGGTAATGGTAGCACAACATTGTGAATGTAATTAACACCACTGAAATATACGTATCTGAATGTTTAAAAGGTGAAATACTAGGTTGTATATATGGTAATAGAATAATTAAAAAAAAAAAATCCATGGAACTGCATTACACAAATGATGAACCCTAAGTTAAACCATGGACTATAGTTAATAGTACAATTATAAAAATGTGCTTCCATCAATTGTAATACAGGTACCATACCAGTGCAAGGTGTTAATAACAGGGTGGTATATGGGAATCCTGTATTATATGCATGGTTATTCTGTAAACCCACAACTTCTCTAATAAAATAGAGAATGACAAATGAAACCTTATCCATACTCTTAACGCCATATCACACAGTCATTTTCATTGTTGCTTATTCATTTTCCAGTATTTGTCCATGGCAGATATATTTTAGCAGAGTTGTAATCATAGTGTACATTCCATTTTGTATCCTGTTTGGGTTGATTGTTCTGGTGGCACCTTCCCACTCTGAAGTCTCCCATATAGTACATGAGACATTTTCTGCATTGCCTGGGCAGAGGTGACTCTCAGTAGAGCAGGGTCTCTGTGTGCCAGATGGTCTCTTGGCTCAGCCCACCTGTGCACATGCTTATGGAGAGGAACAGGATAAGGGACAAATGAAAGATAAAAAAGCTCTTTACTTAACTCCATAAAATATGGGGTGTGCAGAAAACATTTCTGGGGATTCAACAACAGAGTAACACAACTAGGACAGAGGCATTTTTCTTTCATTTCCCCTCAGGTCACTGTGAGAAGTTAGCAATAGTAATTGTGCCTCACCTCTGGGGAGGAGCAGTTGCCAGGTGCACAACTCAAGAGTTCTGTAGGGAAGCGGCTGTGGCTCAATCAGTGGGGCTCCCGTTTACCATATGGGAGGCCCCGGGTTCGGTTCCCGGGGCCTCCTGGTGAAGGCAAGCCTGCCCGCACGGCGTGGTTAGCTGACCCAGCGAGCACAAGCAGCAAGGGGGGGATAAATGAATAAATAAATAAAATCTTTAAAAAAAAAAAAAAAAAAAAGTTCTGTAAAACAAGCCTCTGTTTACTTTAAGGTATCTAAACAGCGTTTTTCAAACTCGTCTAATGATAAAAATCATCAGGTGATTGTTAAATATTCAGATTCCGGGGCCCTCTCAGCTTTGGGGCAGGTGCCTGAGGCTCTGTAATTTTAACCAGGAGATAATTTGAATGATTAGCCACCCTTGGGAAACACTGTATTGACAAACTGTGACTACTGAATTGGGGAGGAGTGGGCTTATGCTGAGATTACAGGAAGAACGCCCACCCACCGCTTAGAGTACTGCCCAGGAATGATCAGGGCTTCCACCAGACTGAGGCTTGGGGCACCCATATATTTATGTGGGTTTTAGAGTCAGATATGGCAAGGTTCAAACATGGGCTCTAGCACTTACCAGAAATGTGATTTGGACAGGTTAACTGATCTTTTCTAAAATGGAAATAACAATATTATATCCCTTTAGATGGCTGATGTAAAGGTTAAATGTCATGTTTCATATGCTTGGCCCAAATACAAGTGTCAACAAACAATAGCTTTTAAACTACTAGCAAATGCTCAGTGTCTGGCATATGGTCAAAAAACGCAGTGATTGGGAGAAGTTACTTTATCAACATTATTCCCTAACCTTTCTGGAGCTTAGTTTCTTTCTAAGGATAAACGAGGTAGTATGAAATGCTTAGTGCAGTGTTTGGCACAAGACTAAGTTGTCAGTGAATGGTGGTAATTAAGACATTCCCTGGACCCTGCTAGATTTTTCTCACTGGACACTTTTCAAGAATGATTTTTAAATGCTGTGTCTACAGGGGAGCGGATGTAGCTCAAGTGGTTGAGCGCCTCCTTCCCACATGGGGGGGGGGGGTCCCGGGTTTGGTTCCTGTTCCCTCCAAAAAAAACCAAAAAACAAACAAAAAAACCCCCCCCTTCCCACAAACCAAGCCCCCGGTTCAATCCCCGGCCCCCGTACCCAAAAAAAAAAAAAAAAAAAAAAAAAAAACAGTCTCCTGAGTAATTTGTACATTGTAGTACTTTTCTCCAGTCAGAAAATTACTCACTCTTTTGCCACGTCCAGGCAAAGTCCTGAAATGGTTAAGCTGGCCATATTCAGAACCAGATTTGGTACAAATTGGATTTGTGTGGCCATCTGTTATAATAGTAATTTCTCTGGTGATCCACTACCATGAATAGTGAGCCAAGAGGGAATAATGAAATGGGAGTCCAGTAGTTCCCAAACCTGACTGAATATAGGATCACCTGAGGATCTTAAAAATATGGATTCCTGAGGAATGGATGTAGCTCAGTGGTTGAGCACTTGCTTTCCATGTACCAGGTCCTGGGTTCAATCCCCAGTACCTCCTAATATATACGTATACGTATTCCTTGGCACCAACACTTGAGAGTCTGATGCAGCATGTTTCAAGAGGAGCCCTAGGATCTGCTTTCCTTCCTTCTTTCTTTCTTTCTTTTTTTTTTTTAAAGATTGAATCAGAATTCAGAAGGCAGAAAATTGGGAATAAAGTATCTGGTTCATGGCATCTCAAACTCAATTCCCTTTGGTGCACAACACCTGTTCTCATAGCTGATAAAAGAAAAACTTTTCATGCAGTTCAGGGTATCACAGCTTTATCAAACTATTCATGAATCAGGCAGTAACCATCTATAAAGCAGAAGGGAGTTCTGCAGAGGGGGTGAAAAGAGGGACCTTACATTGGGCAAACATGGAAGCAAGCGAGGAACTATTTTGATTGGCTGATGTTAAGTTTCCAATTTACACAGGGAGGGTCTTATAAAGTGGGGAGCAGATATATATTGGTTAGTATAGCATACATTGGTTACTATAGGCATACACTGCACTAAGGAGCAAAAAAAAAAAAAAAAACTGCCCAGAGAATGGGGGGATTACATATGAAAAAAGAATAAAAATTTATATTGAGATATAAAACAAAACAAAATAAAGAGCAATTATGAACACTTTTTCAGTGTTTCAGGTTTGGGAGAAACCATCATTTAGCAGCACAAAATAATGGTAACGGACCAAGAACAGCAACTGTTTTCTATTCCTCATGCCCAGAGTTTTTGGTTTTGCCTTGGAGTCCATTACCATCCTCTTTCTAGACTCCTAGAGAAGGAAAACCACTTGCTCAAGCCTTATGGCTTATCTGGCACTAGAAGTTGATACATAAATGTCCTATATATGTGTAAATGTCTAACAAGGACATTAAGTTAATACATAATGACTACCCCAATTAAAATTTCATTGTCCCCCTGACCTGAGGTCTTTGCATTAAATTGCACATCAAATTTGTATTTAAAATGTGTATTTAAAAACAAACTGTCCATAATAAACATTTTTCCAAACTCAGTAAGTTCCACTTTAGCAGAGTTTATTACCATGGAACAAATTATAATTAAAACAAAATACTGAGATGTATGCAACAATCTATTATCCTTGTATAAAAAAAAATCAAGGGAAGCGGCTGTGGCTCAATCAGTAGGGCTCCCATTTACCATATGGGAGGCCCCGGGTTCGGTTCCCGGGGCCTCCTGGTGAAGGCAGGCCCGCCCGCACGGCGTGGTTAGCTGACCCAGCGAGCACAAGCAGCAAGGGGGGGATAAATGAATAAATAAATTTAAAAATCTTAAAAAAAAAAAAAAAAAAAAAAAATCAAGAATGTTCTACCAACCATTCGAAGAATAGATAACTCCAACATTATTTAAGCTGTTCTAGAGCCTTAGAAAAAAGAAGGAAAATTACCAAGTTATTTTTAAAGTGGGAGAAACAGTAATCGCAAAACTTGACAAAGATAGCACACAAAAAAGAAAACTCAAACGAATCTTACATGAATGAGGATATACACATAGAACTCAAGGAATGTAAGGAAGGATCAGTGTTAAGAGGGTTATTATTCCTTAGGCACATGTAATTTCACACGTGTGTGAGAATATCCCAAAGTGGAACAGCTTGGTCAAAAAGCATGTACAGGGAAGCGGTTGTGGCTCAAGCAATTGAGCTCCCGCCTACCACATGGGAGGTCCCAGGTTCGGTGCCTGATGCCTTCTAAAGAAGAGCAAGACAGCAAGCTGACGCGGCAAGATGACACAACAAGAGACACGAGGAAAAACACAATGAGAGACACAACAAAGCAGGGGGTGGAGGTGACTCAGGTGATTAGGCGCCTCCCTCCGGGTTTGGTTCCTGCTGCCTCCTGAGAAAAAGACAGGCACACAACAGCCAGACACTGCAAATGCAAACAATGAGGGGGTGAGGAGAAATAAATTAATTAATCTTAAAAAAAAAAAAAGCATGTATGCTTGCAATTTTGTCAGATAGGGCCATAATGCCCTCCTACCACCAATGTATGAGAGTTCCTGCTTCCCTGCAGTCTTGCATGCAGTGTGTATTATCAAACATTGGGATTTCTACCACTCTGATAAGTGAGAAATGGTAGTTTGGTATAGATTTAAAGTGATTCTTTTAATTTTGGGTTTTATATTTCCATTTCTGCAACTTCTCTTACTATCCTTTACCCATTTTTCTATTGGGCTTGACGGGTTTTTTCTTCTTGGGTAGAATTTCTTCATCTATTAAAGAAATTAGCCCTTTGTGCTACAAATTGCAAAAAAAGAGGGTTATTATTATAATTCATTATGTCTATATATCTATGCAGAAAAATTATGATTGTGTTCTAATTCACTGAAAAGGCATTTGAAAAAAACTTAATACACATTCTTTTTTAAAAAAAAGATTTTTTATTTATTTGTCACCCCATCCATAGGTAATTTTAGTTTATATCTATATAACTATAGATATCTATCTATATCCCCAAAATATCATCAGGTTATGGGTAAACATTAGAGGCATTCTATTAAATTCAGGGGAAAAAAAATCATGTGCATTGTTACAACTCTGTGTAATATTCATTAGCCAGTGCAATTAGATAGGACAGAAATTAGAGGAACAAAAATTGAAGAAGATAGGATTATATATCTGGAAAATCCAAGCGAATCAAGTGAAAAACTACTATAACCAATAAATAATTCAGAATTAATATAAATAATTATATTACATAGTAGTATAAGCAGCATATATGAACATTAAAATGCAGAATTCAGTATCCTTCATATAATATATAAAGAAAGAAAATACCAAATTTATAATAGTAATAAAAAGCTAAAATACTTAAGATAAACCTATCTGAGGAAAACTTTGAAACAATTCTGAAGGACACAAAAGAATAGTGACTTTATGGAAACAAGTCATGTTCTTGGCAGGAAGAGTCAACATCCTAAAGTCATTTCTCCTAAATTAATTTATAAATCTAATGAAATAGCAATAAAAAATCCAAGAGATTAATTTAATCTATACAGGCTAATTCTAATGTTCCAGTGGAAAATTAAACAAACAAGGAGAGCCAGGATAGAAATACCTGAAAAAGAATATCAATAAGAAAAATAAAAAGAATGATAAATATTAAATCATAAAACCTCAAATAAAAATAGAGTTGTACTGATGAAAATTAGGCCAATGGAACAGAATAGGAGGTCAAGAAATAGATGCAAACACATATGAGAATTTTTTTTTTTTTTTAAAGATTTTATTTATTTATTCATTTATCCCCCCCTTGCTGCTTGTGCTCGCTGGGTCAGCTAACCACGCCGTGCGGGCGGGCTTGCCTCCACCAGGAGGCCCCGGGAACCGAACCCGGGGCCTCCCACATGGTAAACGGGAGCCCTACCGATTGAGCCACAGCCGCTTCCCCACATATGAGAATTTAGATAATGATGGAAGTTGCCTCTCAAATAAGTGGAGAAAAAGGGATATTTCAGTAAAGGGATTGGGATAACTGGGTAGCTTTTTTTTTTTTTTAAGTTGGATCCATACTTTAAGCCATATACTAACATAAATTCTAAATGGATCAAGAATTTAAAATTTAAAAATAAAAATAAAAATATTCGAGAAGAAAACATACATAAATGCCTTTATAATCTTGGTATGGGAATTAGAAAAATCAAGATTGAAAATCCAGAAGCCATAAAATTAAAGATTGATATATATGATTGCACAAAAATAAAAAACATTGAGTATGGCTAAAACCACTAAGAACAAACTCAAAGTCCTGATGAGAAACTTGAAAAACTATCTGCAACTCATATATCACAGACAAAAGGGCAATGTCTCTAATATAAAAAGAGCTTCCAGAAGTCGATAAGGATGAAAAAAACTGACAACAGTAAAATCAACAAAGATAATTCAGAGAAAATGAAATTAAAATGGCTCTCATTTTAAATGTTTTAAATTTAAAAATTTGAAATGTTTAATCAAAAAAATTTTTTTAACTTTTTAAAAAAATTTCAATCAAAATAAGAGACATGCAAATTAAAACTGAGATAACATTTCCACCTATTGGATTGGAAAAAGTAAAGAAAGTTAATACTATCTTTTATTTGCCAGGCTTTGGGGAAACAAGCCATCTCATACATTCCTAGTGGTAGTGCATAGTGGTACAGCCTTAAGGGAGGACAATTTGGCTATATCTATTGGAATTACAATAAATTGGAACTACATTAAATTACAATTCTATTGGAATTTACCCTTTGACACAGTAAACCACTGCTGGGAATTTATCTTTACATATAGATGCATATTAACCAAATGTACAAGATTACTCATTGTAGTTTTGTTGTACCAGCAAATGATGGGGGTGGGGGTGACCCAAGCACCCATCAATAGAGATTTGTTAAATAAACAATAGTATATCCATAAAATGACATGTTATATAACTGTTTTTTAAAAAAGGGTAAGAAGGTTTTTTTTATCTACTGATATCTAAAGCTCTCCAACACACATTGCTAAGTGAAAAAAAGTAGGCATCAGACAATTTGCTACCTATTGTGTAAGAAAGAGGGGGCAATATTTGCTTGTATTTGCACAAAGAAATTCTGTCAGGATAGGCAAGAAACTAAGAAAATTTAAACTGTGATAAGGGAGCAGGGGAGCACATGGGAAGGCAGGAATGGGGCAAATGGGGTAGGGGTACTTTGGTTTTTGAGCTATAGGAATGTATTACCTAATCAAAGTTTATTTTTTAAAAGCTCATTTTCATGGTCAGGGCATTGTTACTATTATTAGATTCTGAACACTAATGGTGGTAAGCGAAATATTCATTTTTTATTTTGCAATTGGATCCCAAATATTAAAAAGAGATGTTCTCAGCACATTTTCACTTTCTAACATCTCTAAAATCTGGATGCATCTCCTAACAGATGCCATCCCATAATCACTGTCATCCAAGTTGCAAGCATTATTAAGTGGATGAATACTTGGTACAAATGAGAAAGCACCAGCAACAATGAACAAAAACAACTACCCAATGAAATATGGGCAATTTCATTTGAGAATCACTACAAATTTTTATTCTAGTTTGTAATGTGACACTACCACAACAGAATGAAAATGATCGCTTCATTTTTTTCCCCAATTGGAACAAATGATCAATTAAATAAGTTTAAAATCTTACAGTGCAGGTTTATCCTCACATAACATAATTGTTCCTTGTTCCCTGTGACAGAGAAGACTTTTGTGAAGAGTGGAGTCTCACATTGATTACAGTGA
The DNA here is from genome assembly GCA_026826555.1 of Tolypeutes matacus. Taxonomy (NCBI): domain Eukaryota; kingdom Metazoa; phylum Chordata; class Mammalia; order Cingulata; family Chlamyphoridae; genus Tolypeutes; species Tolypeutes matacus. The sequence goes on from JAKSZT010054055.1 coordinate 17,972,645, forward strand.
ATGCTGGACAGTTAGCTCAGGGACTAATCTAAGGGTCTCCCAGTCCAGAATTGCAAGGAATTCCCTGCTAATAAAAGCTTTGCCTGGGGAAGCAGATGTGGCTCAAGCAATTGAGCTCCTGCCTACCACATGGGAGATCCCTGGTTTGGTTCTTAGTGCCTCCTAAAGAAGAGAGTGAGCTGGCGCAATGGGCAGGTTTGGCAAGCTGAGACAACATGATGACACAAAAAGAAGCACAACAAGAAGAAAAAAACATAATGAGAGATACAAAAAGCAGGGAACGGAGGTGGCTCAAGCCATTGGGTGTCTCCCTCCCACATCGGAGGTCCCGGGTTCAGTTCCCGATGCCTCCTAAAAAGAAACAAGGAAGACCAACAGACACAACAAGTGCAAACAATGAGGGGTTGGGGAGAAATAAATAAAAAATAAAAAGCTTTGCATGAGGGGAGTAGATGTGGCTCAAGTGGTTGAGTGCCTGCTTCCCACATGGAAGGCCCCAGGTTTGGCTCCCGGTGCCTCCTAAAAAAATAAAAACAAACAACAAGCAAAACGAATGAAAAAATTAGCTGATGTGGCTCACTGGTTGAGCACCAGCTTCCCACATACGAGGTCCCGGGTTCAGTCACTGGTATCTAAAAAAAAAGCTTTGCATGACTTGCTCTTCTCCATAAATATGGCATTAGCGAGCACCTTCTTCCATGGCGGGCTCCTTCTACCTTCAACAATAAGGACTATTCGAGGACATTTTGAGATTCAGATACTTTGACAGGGTAAGAATAGGATTACAACTAACTTCCCTAGCAGCTACAATGAGTCATACAATTTCAGTTTAGATGAGATGGCGACAGATTTTAAAGGATTCTTTTTCTTTGCAACTATATTAATATCTATGAAAGAATATATACAAAATATCTGTAAGTGCTTAATCATAATAATAAATAGATGTTTAAAAATATATATATTTATGGGAAGCGGTTGTGGCTCAATCAGTAGGGCTCCCGTTTACCATATGGGAGGCCCCGGGTTCGGTTCCCAGGGCCTCCTGAAGGCAAGCCCGCCCGCACGGCATGGTTAGCTGACCCAGCGAGCACAAGCAGCAAGGGGGGAATAAATGAATGAATAAATAAATAAAATCTTTAAAAAATATATATATATATATATTTATCATTCTTTCCGTGTCTAGTGCCATCACAATGTTTGTGATGCACTCCAGAATCCCTCTGGAAGGAGCTGGCCTCACAACATAAAAGCCTGGAGCAGTTATAAATAAGCAAGTGCATCCTTTCTCTTGGGGGATTTTGATCCTTTCTAGAAGCTGGGCTGTGACGCGCAATTGGAAGAGAAGCAGGGGGTCACCTGTGATGCTCTGCCGGTAGCACAGAACAGGCCCCCCTTCACCATTCTCAGGGTGCAGGATGGGAAGGGGCATGACTTTAGCATGCACACTGCCTTTGCTTTAAAGCAGACACTGTTGAACAGGGGCAGCTTCACTGGCAAAGTGTGCATCCTTTTTTTTTTTTTTAATTTTTTTATTTTTTAAAGATTTTATTTATTCATTCATTTATCTCCCCCATGCTGCTTGTGCTCACTGGGTCAGCCAACCACGCCGTGCGGGCGGGCCCGCCCCCACCAGGAGGCCCCGGGAACCGAACCCAGGGCCTCCCACATGGTAAACGGGAGCCCCACTGATCGAGCCACAGCCGCTTCCCAAAAGTGTGCATCCTGACCAAGGTTCTTTACCTGAGTCCTGAGGCTAATGCGACTCCTTAGAGGCTCTAGCTCTCTGAGAGCTTACCCTGGATCCTATCGTCCTACAGTCATCCAGCAAAGGGAAGCTTTGCTGCAGTGCCTTGTAATTGGGTGCTTGGCTTCAGATCTTTCCTGAGTGACCAGCTCGGCTGTGAGGTTTAAAATCTACTCAAAGCCTAACAGAGATATTTTCAAAAAACCTCCACAAAATAAAGCATTGTTTACCTGGGTCAGGGAAGGATCATGGCCATGAAGATCCTGGTGAAGATCAGTAATACATTTCAGGGTGAGCCAGATCAAATTCTCGATGTTTGTCAAAACCAGCTTCTGAGGAACATTGTGAAGTGAGCAGTTGGCTCTTATTGTCACCAAATGAGATTTAGTCTAGATTCACTTCACCATCCCCAACCTGAGTAACATTGCTGTTTGATGGTTAGATGGTATAATTAATTTGTGATAGATACTGTGTACAGAATAAAATAATAGACTAAGTTGCTTCCTTTGTTTTACTTGGAGAGGACCTGAGTCTGTTGTGTCATTTTTATAGTCATAAGGATATCTGCCAGGCCATGACCCGAAAAACATTCATGATAAAAAAACTTTAGGAACATTGACCCTATCATCATCAATGAAGTTCAGAATTTCGACAATGAAGATGGGGATTGGTATGGGAAGGCTAAACAAACAAACCACTCAAAAAAAAAGGATTGCCCAGGAAATCTTTGGATCTTCCTGGACCATTTTCAGACCAGCCACTTGGGTTGCAGTGTCCTCCTGCTCTCTCTCAGCCCAGCATCCGAGAGAAGAGTGCACCAGAGAGGTCCGCAATGCAGAACCAATAGCCAACTACTGGCCTGAAGTGTTGCAGAAATCAGAAAGAACCCTCCAAGCTCTCTCTCTCCTAGAGGGGCTGGCATCAAAACTTAGTATTTCTGTCTTTCTCTCCCATTTCTCAGCAAGCTCTGTTCTTTCCCCCATTTCCCAAATAAATTCTTTTTACTGGCCTAACTAAACTGGCGTGTTCATGAATTCTTTTATGCATCATAGCCAAGAACCTAGAGGAATCCAACACTTTTCCGACTTCATTTGGCAAGCCATTGCCTGGAGAAAGATAAGTGAGTCGTGCTCCCCAACCCCTGCCGGAAACTGCAGTGAAAGTTAAAGGGATTGCAAGCTGGGTGCACTTACCGCGAGTGAAGCCAGCTGCCCAGGAAAGTGCCAGCTCATCAAAAGCACTGACAGGGTCGGAGGGAGGGAATAAAGTAAATAAATAAATCTTAAAAAAAAAAAGCACCTGACGGGACGTACGTGTATCAGTCATTAGAGGCCTGAAACACCTCTTCAAGAGACAAAGCTCAGCAGTGTCCGTGGTCAAAGCCAGCTGTTCCCTTTAACTCTAGCCCAAACGCCTATTGCTAGGGGGAAGACGAGCCAGGCACCCCTTAAGAAACCTTGTCTTTTCGTTTCCTGTATTTTTTCCCTATACAATAACTAAAAAGGCAATGCCTCTTCTCATCCCCCACTTAGCTAGCTGTCTTAAGAATAACCACCACCACAGAAAATTGGGATTGGCAATTTATACCAAACCCCATTATCTATTCTAACTAACAGCATAGAAGAAACTAGCAGTGCCTTAGAAGTCCTAAAACAGCAAACAAACTCTCTTGCTGCTCTAGTACTGCAAAATCGCAGAACCCTTAACATGCTAACAGCAGCACGGGGTGGGGTGGGGGTAGGGTGTGGTGGTGGGGAGGACATGCCTATTTCTCAAGAAAAATGCTGTTTCTATACAAATCACTCTGAAATAGTCCTAAACAGCATTAGAAACCTGCAAGATGAAGCCCGCCAACTTCAGGAGGATTCAGCCTCTGGAAGCACCTGGCCTTTCTCACTTTGGGGATCCAGTATGTCATAACTGGCCCCCCTTTTGGGGCCCATTTACCACCATCTTCTTTATCCTTTAGTGGGGCCATATATCTTCAAAATTCTAACTAAGTTTATTTCTACCCAAATCAGCACCGTCCAAAACAAGATATTAGTCACGCAGGTGTTGGCGTTCAGGAACTGGGTCGGTGAAAACGGTGCCACGGATGAGAAAGAAAGAATAAGACAAAGAGAAGAAAAACTGGGATCAGGGGACTCTCCGTCCGATATATAGAGAGAAGAGCCCAGCCACCTCATAAAGTGTGGCTTTTATTTGGCTTTAGAACAAAGAAAATACCTGTGAGCATGTGCAAGGGCAATAGATACTTGACAGTTACATTTTACTGAAATCAACAAGTCTTAAAGGTTAAGGGCTCAGTTCCTCTTTTCCTTCCTGAAATTCACATTGTAAATCTTACAAGCTCAGGATGTTTCCCCACCCAGCTCCTATTAGCATGAGACTAGAGGGCTTGTTTCCTACATTCCAAGGTAACCTTCATTTTCTGTCAGTCATGGCCTTTAATTGAAACTCCAATAGGCAGGGATTCCAGCCAGTTCTAACCAGTGTTGGACCTGTCTTCCCTCAATCTCAGTAGACTAGCCAGAGAGGTTTATGCCCTGTCAGGCAGGGATTACTGCCCTAACCAGCAGGAAATAACTACAGAAGAATGATCATCACCTGTCAGCACCCCCTTAAGAATAAGGGCACGATTAGGTTGTGGTTTTTTTTTTGTTTTTTTTTTTTAACACGATTAGGTTTTTGTTTTTGTTTTTTTTTTTTGAGTCCCCAGGTTTATTGAAAATATTACAGCATAGCAGAAAGATTCAAACGGCTCCACGTGGTGTTTTGAAATTAATCCCAACTGTGGGCTGGGTGACCTGCAGGTTGGAGAGGCTGCCGAAGTCCAAGAGCTTCAGCATTTCCTTAGTGTCAGGATCTACTTCAATGATCTCCTGATCCAGGGCTGAAACCTCAGGAACATAATTATCTCTCCTTTCTCTCTCCTCCTCCTGCAGCTTGATGGAGATACCTCTCACAGGACCTCTCTGAATCCGCTTCATCAGATGTGTGACATAGCCTGCTATCTTGTTGCGGAGATTTTTGCTGGGGATGATGGCGATCTCCTCGCACACGCGCTTGTTCGTGTGGAAGTCGTTGCCTAGGCGCGTGTAGTACTTCTCGATGATGACCCGAGCCGCCTTCTTCACGGTTTTGGTGCGAACGCGGCCCATGTCGGCGGGTCTCTGGTAAAAGAGCCACGATTAGGTTTTAAACTAATCCATTCCTATGGATGTGAGACCCATTTGACTGGATTACGTCAGTGGGGCATGATTCATGTTGAGTCTCTGCCCTCTTGCTGGGTCTGATATAAAGGGAGAGACAGACTCACACTGACAGACACAGGAAAAAGGGAACTGCTGTGTTTGATCCTGCCATGTAAGAGAGAGGATCGTTTAAGAATGAAGCCCCAAGATGCTGGGCCCACAGAGCAACTCAAGAAGTGATGAGGCTTATGCCAATAGCTTGCAGCTGAAATCAGGAAGAAAGCAGAGCCACTGCGCCTGAGCGCAGACACTGGGAGGGGAAGGCAGAGACCAGGGAGAGATCCGCGGCCATCTTGCTTTAATATATGGCAGCTGACTTGGGTCAAAAGTACCTCTTATGGTGCCTTGAATTGGACTTTTGATAACCTTGGAACTGTAAGGTTTGACCCCAAATAAATACCCTTTTTAAAAATCAAAAAAAAAAAGAATAAGGGCACAAACTCTCTGAGGGGAAAGTTGAGGCAGGTTAGTACAAGGCAATGGAGGAGAAGACGACCCACAACATGGCTGGCGGACAACATGGCTGACAGACCTTGCTGGGACCTTGAGTTTAAACTTGAGGTCCCCATTTCTTTTTCTGGGACCTCCCCTTGGCCCTGGGTATTCCATTGGCCCGCACCATAGGTGGGGTAACCGATAACCACTGGGGACCATGCCCTTATCATTAGCAAGGGGGTGGAATAATTAACAGTTTGAAAGGTAATCACAGGGGGGGCAGCTGTGGCTCAATCAGTGGGGCTCCCGTTTGCCACATGGGAGGCCCTGGGTTCGGTTCCCGGGGCCTCCTGGTGGGGGCGGGCCCGCCCGCGCAGCGTGGTTGGCTGACCGGGTGAGCGCGGGCGGGGGGGGAATAAATGAATAAATAAATAAAATCTTTTAAAAAAAAGAAAGGTAATCACAGGAGGTAGAGCTCATTCTCTCCGCCTAGAATGGCCTGCACCAAATCTTGGTGTGTATTTCCGGCTTTCTCTCCCATTTCTCTGCAAGCTCTGTTCTTTCCCCTGTTTCCCAAATAAATTCTTTTTAATGGCCTAAAAAAGAAAAGAAAAAAGAAAGCACCCTCCAGTTAACATCCACCCTGGGTCCCTGGAGACGATTCTTAAAACTGAATGGGGGGAGGCGGCTGTGGCTCAGTCAGTGGGGCTCCCGTTTGCCATGTGGGGGGCCCCGGGTTCGGTTCCCGGGGCCTCCTGGTGGGGGCGGGGCCGCCCGCGCGGCGTGGTTGGCTGACCCAGTGAGCACAAGCAGCAAGGGGGGGGTTAAATAAATAAATAAATAAAATCTTAAAAAAAAAAAAATTTTTTTCAAGGCAATTTCATTTATGATCATAAATACAAAATCTTCAGCACAATACTAGCAAATAAAATTCAGTAATAAAAAATGATGACATCTTGTAACCAAGTTGAGTTTCTTCGAGGAATGCAAGGTTGATTTACTATATCACTTAGTATAATTCATAATATAAACATACTAAAGTAGAAAATATGAGCACCTCAGCTTTGCAAATATTTTTTTTTTGCGGGGCCCCTATTAATATAAGCAATTTGAAACAACCAAAATCAGCATGTCAGCACCATTCTGGCAATCTAATCTCACTTGATCCTGTGGAAGAAATACCACTCAGGCCAGTGGGAGCAAGCCACTTACCAGGCCACCTTCCTGGAACCAGGACCTGACCATGAGGTCCCAGGACAACCAGGCCCCAAAGCCTTTCCTTCTAGTGATCCTTCACCATCAGGAGCCCTGTTTCTAAAGAACTTCCCCAGATATTTGTTGGAATTCGTGTCCAGTATGGATACAAAATTTTGTGGGAGCCCCAGGGAGGGAAGGTCTGGGAAGGATGGGAGGTCTGGGAAGGATGAGAAGAGTTTATCATGTGACAAAGGTAGTGGAGAATATTAGAGTTCCAGAGCACAGCTATGCAAAGGCACAGAGGCCCCAAATCAGATTGGGAGTGGTGTGTGCTCTGGTTCATGTGTGGCATTTATTGAACCCTTTGCCTGTTCCTTGTAATTTGTGAAGTATTATGTGGAATATATCTCTTTTCCCTCTGTATGGAATGCTCTTGATTGACATATGACTTCTCTTGCTCTAACCTTACATGTCCAAACAGTCTCAGGCCCCAAGTTAGCATTGCTTACATGATCAGGAATTTATAGAGGCAGAGGTAGTATCTGGAGGGGGCTTCCAGGATGCTGGTCTAGCAGTAAACGGGAATATTCTGACCTCTTTATAACCTCTCCTAGTGAAGCAATTGCTGCCTATGATGGACTCTCAACTCCCTCTGGGACTTAATCCTTTTAGGTTTTCATCTATAGCAAAGCAGTGATCCCAAGAGATCTAGAAGGACAGGGCTAATAGATTAGGAATACATACACTAAAGCAGAGGTTTTGTTTAAGACAAGAATTTTACCCCATTGAAAATATGTGGGCATCTTATAGGAAAAAGGCACCATAAATTGGTGCCACCTTGCTTAAGCAATGACCAAAATTTGTGAGTCTGTCCATCCTTATGAGAAGGAAAAATTATCAACGTGGCATAGTTCTGGATGTCTTTAAATTCCAATTAAGAATTTTCCCAAGGGATTACCCATAAAAGGGAGAGAATTAATGCAGGCAAAAGCTGAAGTTATTAAAAATAGATAGAAAAGTGGAAATACTATAGTTATAGTATAGCTACCCCAGCTGTCTCTTGGTTACTATTTGCATGAAATATTTTTTTCCATCCTTTCACTTTCATTCTATTTGTGTCTTCAGGTCCAAGGCAAGTCTCTTACAAACAACATATAGTTAGATTGTGCTTTTTAAAAAATTCATTCTGCTAATCTCTATCTTTTGATTGAGGGTTTGATCCATTTACAGTCAGCATTATTACTGATAAGGCAGGGCTCACTTCAGCCATTTTGTCTTTCTCCCTGCCACACACACTGAGATGGCTTCCTCTTCTGTCTGCATGTTGTCTGCTCATTGTCTCTGCTCATTGTGACTGCTCATTTGTCAGCTTGTTGCATCTGCTTGTCTTCTTTAGGAGGCACCGGGAACCGAATCCGGGACCTCCCATGTGGGAGGCAGGCACCCAACTGCTTGAGCCACATCCACTCCCCTGTCATTTGTTTTTTTTTTTTTTTTTTTAAAGATTTTATTTATTTATTCATTCATCCCCCCCTTGCTGCTCGTGCTCGCCGGGTCAGCCAACCACGCCGTGCGGGCGGGCCTGCCCCCACCAGGAGGCCCCGGATTCCCGGGGCCTCCCATATGGTAAATGGGAGCCCTACTGATTGAGCAACAGCCGCTTCCCGTGTCATTTGTTTTTTATCCTCCTTTTGTGCATAGTTTAACTTTTATGATTTAACTGATTGATCCCTTTCTCATTTCCATGTCTGTAAATAACTTAAATGCTTCCTTTGTGGTTACCCTGGGGTTTGTATTAAACAATTTAAGTCTATAACTTACTGGTTTGAAAAGATTCCAACTTAACTTCAATAGCTTACACAGTCTTTGATCCTGTATCACTGTTTCCCCTCTTTATGTTGTTTTTGTCACATATTACCTTTCAATTTTGCATGTCCATTACAAGGAAATATGATTATTTCTTCTTCAGTTGTATTCTAAATCTTATAGGGAATAAAGAGTAGTTACATACTGAGGATATAGTCCTATTTGTTGGGTTTTGCATTGCCCATGTACCTTTACTGGAGATCTTCACTTCTTCACACATTCCAAGCCACTCTCTCCTGTCTTTTCCTTTCACCCTGTAGAAAGGGTAATGAACTCTCTCAGTTTTTGTTTATCCACGAATGTCTTAAACTCTCCCTCATTGTTGAAGGACGTTGCTGAATAAAGAATTTGGGGCTGGCTGTTTTTCTCTTTCAGTACTTAAATATGCCATACCACTGCCTTCTCACCTCCATGTTTTCTTATGAGAAACCTAAGGATCCCTTGTATGTGACGAATCACTTTTCTCTTGCTGCTCTCAGAATTCTCTCTTTATCTTTGGCATTTGATGTCTTGGAGTAGGTCTATTAGAGTTTATCATGTTTGGAATATATTGTGCTTCTTAGCTTCTCTTAGCCATGAATTTTTATGTCTTTCATAAAAGTTGGGAAATTTTCGGCCATTATTTCCTCAGATATTCTTTCTCCCCTTTTCTCTTACACTTCATGTTGTCCCACAGGTACCCTTAGGCTCTGCTCACATTTTTCTTAGGTTTTGTTGTGTTTTTGTTTTCTTTTTTTAATTTCTGCTCACTTTTTGAGATTCTTTTCTCCATCTGTTCCTCCAACTGTATGATTCTGATTGTCCTGTCTTCTAGTTCAGTGATTCTTCTGCCTGTTCACATCTGTTGTTACATGCCTTTAGTTTGTATTTAATCTGTTATTGTGTTTTTCATCCCAATAAGTTCTATGTTCCTTTTTAAACTTTTTGATTTTTCTTTTTGTTTAAACATAGTCTTCCTTTTTTTGTTGTTGTTTATTTTTAATATTTTTTTTAATTTAGTTTTAAAAGATACTTAGATAACATAAAAAAATATAAGGGATTCCCATATGCCCCACTCCCCACACCTCCCACTTTTCCCCACATTAACAACTTCTTTCATTAGTGTGGTACATTCATTGCAATTGATGAACACATTTTGGAGCATTGCCACTAAGCATGGATTATAGTTTACGTTGTAGTTTACACTCTCTCCCACTCAATTCTGTAGGCTATGACAGCATATATATAATGGCCTGAACCTGTCACCACAATGTCATCCAAGTCAATTTCAAGTCCTGAAAATGCCCCCATATTTTATCCCTTTTTCCCTCTCCCTGACTTCAGCACCTCCAGTGGCCACTGTCTCCACATCAATGATATAATTTCTTCCATTGCTAGTATCACAATAAGTCTATAATAGAATACCAGTAAGTCTACTCTAGTCCATATTTTATTCCCCAATCCTGAGGATTCTGGGATGGTGATGCCTACTCCACCTCTATCTGAGAGGGGGCTTTGATCCCATTTGGCTGATGGATGGGACGCTCTTGCTTGCAGTTGTAGACTCTCTAGGTTCCTTAGTGTGGTGGTTGTCCATCCTCACCTCCCCGTCAGCTGTACTGGGTGAGTCCAGTGAACTGGAGAGTAGGTGCTGCAAATCCGCTGAGGCTCAGGGCCCAGCCAGCACATGGACAGCCCAGAGATTAAAGTCTCTTGGATGTACACCTACCAAATCCAGAACCAACTATAGGTTCAAACAAAAAGGACAGAAGAGGCATGTGTAGAGGAGTCACATCTGAGTCCAACTCTGTCACACTTGGGAACACGATCTCCAAAGTAGGGCCCACTGGCAAGGCACCAAACTCTGGAGCTATCCGCCACAACCTCAGGACCTGGGTGTCTCCAGACCCATCAGGAGCCCCACTGTTTGGGGTATTGTCCACTTTGGCTATCTATAAGATCCTGCTGAGATGTACATAAGCGTTACCTCTCTGATGACCTCTGACTCACTTTGAAGTCTCTTAGCCATATAAATTCATTTGTCTTTACTTTTTCCCCATTATATTCAAAGTATTTTTCCAGTTGTATCAGCAGCTGGTGCTTGGTAGTAATCCCTCAGTGCCAGGGAGTCTCATCCCCGGGAGTCATGTCCCTTGCTGGGGGGAAGGTAATACATTCACATGCTGAGTTTGGCTTAGAGAAAGGCCACATGTGAGCAACAAGGAGGCTCTCAGGAGGTAACTCTTAGACACCCTACAACACTAGGCCAAGTTGCAAATTTAAAAGCAAAAGGCTCATAAGCATAGTCATCAATATCAAGGGCCCATCAATGGACTATCCTTCTTTACTAGTCATTGCTCCTGTACTCGGGGGACTGTTGCTGTTCCATTAGAGAATGTGGCAGAGCTCCCCAGGATGGGGATTCAACAATCCTTCAGCTGTTGTGTGAATCTCTACCACTGTGGCAATGCCCCATGAATATTTGAACATATTTATATACCTTATATGTATGCCCAGGTAAACTTCCTCCCATGTACCCCCATCACTGACACCCCACACCATTGATCCTTTCCTGCCATAGTTCTTAATATCCTTTAGCTTCATATACATATTTAGTTTATTTCTATCTCCATTTTTCTTTAGCTCCTTGAAGTCATTTAGGAGATTTGTTTGAACTTTGATTAGTTGTTCCAATGTCTCTGTTTCCTCTGAAGTTTTCATTTATTCCCTTGAATGAGTCATATCTTCTTCTTGTTCATGTGTATGTGGCTTGTGATTTTTTGCTGATATCTGGGCATTTGATTATTTTGATGTATGTTAAGTGAATTCTTCCTAAGTATTTGTATGGCAGCTGTCTTCCTCCCATGCTGTCCCAGGTGAATCAGAACTCTCATCTCTTTTCTCTTTGGAGGTGCCTGTCTTTCTCTGGATTTCAGGCTATCCTGAATCCTGATCCTCAGCTATCTGATGGGTTCAAAGATTTTGTAGATTATTCTGATTTTTTTTGTTGTTAGGTTGGGAGGAACTCTCTTTCCAGTTTTCTACACCCTGGCAGATGTCACAAGAGCAATGGCAATTTGCTAAGCCTTTCAAATTTTTCTCACTGTGAAAAGCACAAGCTGGAATAAACATATTTATCACACGTAAGATCCTCTTCTGGTAATTAGGTACAGTACTGAGAAATTTACTTCATAATTGTAAATATGAGACATTCTCAGAAAAACATAAGATTTGCATATTGTAAAATGACATTAAAAATTTTGGTAGTGGATAGTGTGATGGTAGCACAACAATTATGAATGTAATTAATACCACTGAATTATATATTTGAATGTGGTTAAAAGGGAAAATGTTTAGGTTATATATATGTTATTAGAATAAAAATTTTTTAAATGAAAACGAAAACCATTCGATTGTATAGCGCAAACAGGGAACCCTACCGTAAACCATGAACTATAAATAATAATACAGTTAGAATAATATTCTTTCATCACTTGTAATAAATGTACCACACTAATGCAAAGTGTTAATAATAGAGGGGGTACCTGAAAGGATACCACCAAAGTTATGACAGTTATTGCTGCTGGGGAGAGAAGAGAAAAATTGGATGGGAAAGAGAAGAAAGAGAAATTCTCATAAACTGCACTATGTTTTTTATTTTATTTTTAAAAAATGCTTACAGCAAATATGACAAAATGTTAACACTTATAAATCCCAAATGGCAGCAGTTTATTATATTATTTTTGTACTTTCTGTATTTTTTTAATGTTATCCTGTCCTCCCCCTTCACACACACACCATTATTGATTATGATCAGGAGGGGTTTATCCCAGGATATCAGGTTGATTTAAAACTAAGAAAGTAATTCATTAAACCATTCCATGAACAAGTAAACACACATACAAACATGGCAAAACAACTTCAGTAAATACTCAAAACGTTTTAAATGGAACAGAATACAAAAGTAATAAAAAGTGAAAGCTGTTTTTTTCTCATGTATGTTCCCCTGGCACCCTTTTGTCCTCTCCTAGAGTCAAACCACTGTTATAAGTTTTTTAGTATATTTCCGAAGATACATTATGCATTTACAAGCATACACCTGTATTTATTATATAAGCAAAAGCTACTGAAAGATTTCCCCAAGATTAAAATAACTAAATTGCATTATGACTCCATATATACTGTCCTACATAAGTGATTTACAATTTAGGCAAAGTTAGCTGTAAATCAGTTCACAATAGACTAATCCCATACTTTCCTGTGGACATGCCTTACAATTTAAAAAGTAAAGTTCTTAATATTGTACCCAGCTGCCAGTAGTAAACCAATTCCAGCCTCAAGTTCATACTTCTTACAATGAGAAATTTAAATTGCCCTATTCTTAGGAAATAGTGGTGACTTGCTGTATTTAATAAAGAATTAATTCTTTGAATGAACATTTTTTTCATTTTTGTCTCTCAGAAGACATGACTTAGTTTGGCTTCAGATGTTGGATAAGTTTCTGAGAGAACATTGAGAAAGCCACGAATTTGCACTTTTGCAGCAATGGCCTTTGAGACAATAGCTGAAATACTGAAGACTCAGCAGAACAAAGATATTGGATTCACTTTATCATTTCATTGGTTATTAAATTAAGTGGAAAACAAAATCCTCTTAGGTCCTTCCTCATGTGAAAACACAATGCATCTCCCCGGGGTACTGTGGTGGTCTTACCTTCATGCAGTAACCTAAGACTCTCCACAGGAATAACGTTAAGCAGAGCTAAAGAGCCAAGATTCTAAATCACCAAAAGGCAAACATAAAATATTTTTTAAAAATAGTGATCAAAAACATTAAAGCAATTAAAAATAGCAGAAAATAATAAAGCAATGAATCATAGTCTTGTGAAAAATTATAATTTGTGGCTTGTAATCTTGTATTTCTAAACCATTCCTGGCCCCTACAAGCCTGACACACCACCCTTCTCCGTCCTTAACACTCTTAACCCTGCATGGGTTAACACCCTTAACCTTGCATGGGTTAACACCCTTAACCTTGCATGTCACACTCGAATATTTCTGCACCATCACTGTGTTCAAAATAATAAAAATATCTCAGTCTTCCTGGTATATACAGCTCAGAGATCTTGATTATTATTATTAGAGAAGTGGTGGGTTTGCATAAAATACAGGGTTCCCACATACCACCCTACTGTTAACACCTTACATTACTGTGGTACATTTGTTGTAGTTGATGAACAGCTCAGAGATCTTATGCCTAGTTCTTTCCTTGCTGAGAGCTGCCATAATCACCCTGAATGGACCACCCCTCCCTCTACTTACATGCACATGCATGTACATACACACAGTCTGAGTCCCAGGGCCTTGTAATTACTACTTTGCTATCTCTTATTACTATCTGAAAACCCTTGTTCTTGTATTTGTTTACTGGTCTGTGGTCTGTGTCTGCCTAAAATGAGGGCTCTCCTAGGTGTTGTTTGCCACCCTAACCCCAATCCCCAGTACCTAGAAGAGTATATGGCACATAGTGAGCACTCCTTAAATATTTGTCAATTAAATGTTTAGATCATATAGTTTCAAAGTTAAGTAGAGGTGGGAGCTACCTCCCTCATTGCTTAGACTGGGGTCTTCCTATCAGTTAGAAACCTTGAGAATATACAGATGTTTTTTCGCCCTGGAAGCCAGACACAGCAGAAGATTGTGGAAAACAGTAGGATCAGCTGTACTTGGATTGATTCCAAATATGATGTTTCTTTCCAGGCCTGAAAAACGACGGATACTATCCAACACGATGTGATTGGCCAAAATATCTGATGCATCCTTGATCTGTATTAACAAATTACATTCCTCATTGTGCTGCTTTATTTTTCTCTTCCTCATTGCTCTTAGAAGCCTATCTTTATATTTTTCCACTTCGCTTGCTTTGCTGAAAAGAACAGCAATATCCTTGGGATAATAACCATTGCTCAAGAGAAACTGGCACTTCTCTGCTACTTTGATCACCATCTCCTTCAAGTTAAAGTACTCCATGATCTCTAACTTGCCTGGAGCACCCTGAGCCCATTTAGACTCATGGAACATCTCCAGGGACTCAGAAGGGACGTTCAGTGGAGGATTTTCTCTGATCTCCTGCATCACTTCTTGTAGGTAGTTGGCTATAGGATCTGCATTGCGGACCACTCTGGAAAGCTCTGCTCGGGGATACTGTGCTGAGAAAGGGGGGAGGCCACTGCAGCTCAAATGGCTGGTCTGAAAGTAGTCCAGGAAGATCCACAGAATCCCTGGGCAGTCCTTTTCTCTTTGAGTGATGGCTTTTGCCTTCTCATACCAGCCCCCATCTTTAGTGCAGAAATTCTGGGCTTCATCAATGATGATGTGTTCAATATTTTCAAAGTTATTTTTCATGAAGGTTTTCCGGGTCACCGCCTGGCAGATGTCTTTCTTGCTGAAAATGTAAGGAACATATTCAGGTTTTCCCAATTAAAAAAAAAAAAAAAAAGTCAGCCAATTCTACTCTTAAACTTCTCTGTAAATACATTATGAGACTTAGCATCTAAATATAAAGAAAATTATTCAGGAAAAGCAAGTAAAGACGGTCAGGCTACATACCTCACAAACTTCCTCAGGGGCTGGTTCTCACAGATGTAAAGAATGTCACCTGACTCACAGTGAAATACATTCCTGATCTTCTCCATGATTCTAAGAGCCAGGATGGTCTTCCCTGATCCAGGTAAGCCATGAACAAACAGCTCTCTGGTATTGTGAAGGTTCTTTGAAAGCAACTCATACTGCTTATCTGAGAGTAGATTCAAAACCTCAGATCCCAGCTCTTCACTTAATGAAGATCTGAAACCAAGCAAGACTATCACAAGAGACTGTAATAAAGCTTCCATGTGCTGGGTGGTTCTAAGGTGATAGGACTCGGGGTAAATTTGCAAATCGGAACTGTGAAGGGTCTTTACCGTCTTGTCAGGATTCAGCAGGAAGACCAAGGGAATGATGCACAATCTGCCAGTGTAGCCTCCCATGTTCACCAGCTTCTGCTTTAAAGAATGGGCGATTATCATGGAATAGCCCTTCCACCCTGCGTCCAACTTGCTGAGGATGGTATAGAGGATTGGGGTATTGTTCTCGGAAATGAGAAGAGCATCACAAATGACTCCCTGCTTCTCTTGCAGACCCAAGTCCACAGCCCAGCTTCGAGAAAATATCAATACTCCTTGAGAGACAGGGCGCATTTCCTTATTTATTAAATCTCTGAGTCCTTTGTGTTGTGAGAACAGTTCCTTGTAGAGGCTTTCTGGAGTATATAGAACTCTGTTTGATAATACTGGACAGGGAAAGAATTGGAATACATTATAGAATCCCCCGACTAGCTAGTAATCATCATTATATGTAACAGATTTAATCCACATTTGGGCCCCACCATGTGTCAGCATTAGGTTTTGCAATTGGTAATAAAAAGATAAAGCAATTTCTTGTCTGATGGAACTCCTAATTGACTGGCATAAACAGGGACAAACAATTTTGAAACAAAGTGATAAATGGAACAAGAGAAAGGCACACAAAGCATCATGGAGAGGTACAGCTTAAGAGAGCAGGAAAGATGAAAGTCTTTATGAAGCAGACACCTGAGCTGATTCTTAAAGGATGACTGAGAGTTAGCCAGTTGAAGGGTGGGGGAATAGAGAGAAAGGCAAAAGGGGGCTCAAGAGGAAAGCACAGGCACAAGAAGTGGCAAGGTGCGTTCAGGCCACTCCAAGCAGTTTGTGTTGCTGACTTCTAAAATGAGAGGCAAAGAGGTGAAGATGAGGATGGGGGGCGGGGGGGGTGGAGAGCAGCATTAAAGTCCATCTTTAAAAGCTTTGGCAAAGGTTATATACTTTATGATTTTCTTAGAGAACATTCTGTAAAAGGGAGAACTATAATAATGCAGAACAGATCAATGGCTGCCAGGAGTTACAGATGAAGGGAGGGTTTGGCAACAAAAGGGCAGAAGGACAGAGGGGTTCTGGAGTCATAGAACTGTTTCTGTATCTTGACTGTGGCAGAAATTACACAAATCTATAGTTATTTTAAAACTCTTGCAACTGTATACCCCCCAAAAGCCAATTTTATGTATAAGAATTTTTAAAATAATTTTTAAGAGCTTAAAAGAAAAACACTTTGGCTTTTTCTATATATATATATACAAGAAATTCTTAAATCTTTTGGTGGTCACATCACAAGCTCAGATTTAGAATCTGACCAAAAGAAATAGATGCAAAATTTGAATTTTGATTTTAGGGAGCTGTTAGATACCTTAAAGACCTTCCATGGATTACACTCCCCATCCCCAAGGTAGAGGGATGAGTTAAGGATAAATCCAGGTTTCCGTGCTTGACTGGTTGGAGGATGGAATCTCTGATTGACAGAGATAATGCAGGAAAATAGCACAAAAATAATATACAGAAAAAAATGGCAGGTTGTGGGAGTGAGAGATCAATTCAGGAAATGCTCAGTTTGGGATACCTGTGGTACATCAAGCTGTCCAGCAAGCAATTGGAACACACCAATAAAGTTTGTCTTGACTCAGAGAAATATTATAGTTATTAATACTATAAAAGTAGACTAAATGAAGGGTATCTCCTACTACTGTTTTGGTTTTTTTTAGGTACTGGGGCTAGAGATTGAACCAGGACCTCGTATGTGGGAAGCCGGTGCTCAACCACTGAGCCACATTAGCTCCCCTCAGTTGTTTTTTGTTTGTTTGTTTGCTTGTTGCTTTGTTTTTGTTTTTTAAGGCAGCACCGGAACCGAACCTGGTCCCTCCCATGTGGGAAGCAGTCTTTTTATCACTTGAGCCACATCTGCTCTTAATTTAACATTGTTCTGGACAATGAACTGAAACAAGTGAAATAAATGTGCAAATATAGAAAAGTGTAGTTCAAAACTATCTTTGCTTTTGCATTTAATAAGATTGTTAAATAAAATGGCTGAAAATGGGATAATATATATTTAAAACCAAGGGCTTGTCTGCATACATTATCAATTCACAATCAGAAATTATTTTCATATAAGGATCCCATTTTAGGAATAGTAACAATAAAGATAAAACTTCAAAACAATTGAGAGAGACATACATGATATTGCATTGACTATAAATGTACTTTTTAATATATCTGAAATTAGGATACATCTTATATTTTAATCAGCAGGTTTTTTTTTTCCTTTGTGGTAAATAAAACAAAACTGGGGAGCGGATGTGGCTCAAGCAGTTGGGCACCTGCCTACCACATGGGAGGTCCTGGGTTCGGTTTCTGGTGCCTCCTAAAGAAGAAGAGCAAGACAGTGAGCTGACATGATGGGCTGATGCAACAAGATGACGCAACAAGGAGACACAAGGTGGATACAGGAGAGACATAACAAGCATGGAGTAGATGTGGCTCAAGCGATTGGGCACCTCCCTCCCACATGGGAGGTCCCGAGTTTGGTTCCTGGTGCCTCCTAAAAGAAGACAAGGAGACCCAGAGAGCACACAACTAGCAGACACAAGCGCAAACAACGGGGGAGAAATAAATAATTAAATCTTTAAAAACAATATTGCAATTATTGTTGTCTTAAAATTGATGAAATATGGTAAAAGCAGACGAGTAAGTGACCAAACCATTCCATGTTCAACTATGGGAAAATTCACTATTGTGAAAATGACAACTCTTTCCAAATTAATTTATGGATTTAATGTAATTGCCATTAAAATAATCTGATTGTCTTTTTTCCTTTTGGTAGAACAAACTGATTCTAAGCTTCTCCTAGAAGAGAAATGCTATGATAACACTGTGTTGGGGAAAGTGTATTCTGGTATATGTTTTGGATTACAATTTGGCAATGTCGGGAAGCGGCTGTGGCTCAATCAGTAGGCTCCCGTTTACCATATGGGAGGCCCCGGGTTTGGTTCCCGGGGCCTCCTGGTGAAGGCAAGCCCGCCCGCGCGGCGTGGTTAGCTGACCCAGCGAGCACAAGCAGCAAGGGGGGGATAAATGAATAAATAAATAAAATCTTTAAAAAAAAAAAAAAATTTGGCAATGTCCATCTACATTTACAAACAATCATTACTACTTGGAATTTATCCTTAAGACACACTTATACAAGCATGCCAAGGTATTTGTAGAAAAGTGTATGTTATAGCACTGCTTGAAACTGAAAATATTAGACATCATTTAAAAGTCCATCAAAAAGGAATTGGTTATGGGGGCGGATGTGGCCCAAATGGTTGAGCATCCGTCTGCCATATGGAGGGACCTGGGTTTGATCCCCGGGACCTCTCAGTAAAATATATATATATATATATATATATATA
>JAKSZT010054055.1:17991467-18056086 GCA_026826555.1 Tolypeutes matacus
ATATATATATATATATATATATATATAAGGCATATGGGCTGCCAGGCTCTGTGTGCTGGTGAGCCACCAGGCCCCGGGAGCCATGCAGCAAGATGATGACGTAACAGGAGAGAGACGCAGGGGAGAGACAAGGCGAGATGCTCCGAAAGCTTTGAAAAACAGTAACCGAGGTGGCGCAGGTGGCAGGACACCTCTCTCCTACATCAGAGGTCTCCAGGATCGAATCCTAGTGAAGACTGGAGGAGGAGGATGAGAAGAGATGGCAGGAAACAGACACAGAGAATTGCCCAGCGAATGGACACAAAACAGCAAATGGGGAAGGGGAAGGTTTAAAATGGATAAAGTAAACAAATAAATCTTAAAAAAAAAAAAATAATAATAATAATAATAATATTAAAAAAAAAAAAAAAAAGGAATTGGTTAAAAAGAAGTAGTGGCAGGGGTATTTGCAAAATTCCATTTCTTCACACCCAGGTGGTGGTTATACAAGTTTCATTCTATAATTATTTATTAAATTATGTCTTTGTTCTATGACAAATGAACTTTCTGTGTGTTTAAACTACTGAAAATAAGAACATCCATATTTAGAAATACCATTAAAAACTAAATGATCAATTGAAAAATCAGGAAAATCTTTGAGTGAGCTCATAAGATCTACATATATACATATTATTCAGATTCAGTCCTGTGCTTGCATCTAGCTGTAATAAATTTATTTTCAATGCTGAATAATATTCCATTATGTGAATAAACCATAATATATTTATCCATTCTTGTGACAATAGGTATTTTGTTTGTTTTCGGTATTGTATTACAAATAGTGCATCTATGAGCCCTCGTGGGCATATCTACAATTACACATATCTCCTGATGCACATGCACATGTGCTTCTTTATTTTATTTTATTTATTTATTTTTTTTTTTTAAAGATTATTTATTTATTTATTCATTTATCCCCCCCTTGCTGCTTGTGCTCGCTGGGTCAGCTAACCACGCCATGCGGGCGGGCTTGCCTTCACCAGGAGGCCCCGGGAACCGAACCCGGGGCCTCCCATATGGTAAACGGGAGCCCTACTGATTGAGCCACAGCCGCTTCCCAATGTGCTTCTTTAGAAACTAGGAAGAATTGCTGAATGCTAGAGTATATAAATAACTTATTATATAAGGTAATTATATATTTTCCAAAAAGATTAGACCAACTTAAAAACCAGGAGCAATATACAAAAATCCTATTTACCCACAACCCGTCCAAAACCTGATTTGTCAATTAAGTGGTATAAAATGGATTTGCATTCCCTAATGGGTCTAGCATCTCTTCATAAGTTTATTGGCAGCTGTGCTTCCTTTTCTGAGAAACACATCTTTATAACTATTGCCCATTTCTCTTTTGGGTTGTCTTTTAAAAAATATGTATATTCTTTATTCTTGATGTCAATCCTTTGTCAGTTACATGGATCACAAATATGTTCTTCCATTTTTTCATTTTCTTGGATTTAATGTAGTCAAATTTATCAATGTTTTTGTTTGTTTAATGTCTGGTTTAGGAAATCCTTTCCTACACCAGTGACACAAAATTATCCACGTACATTTTCTATTAAAAGTTGTTTCTGACATTAGGTCCTTAAACCTTCTGGAATTGATTTAGTATTTAATATAAACAATTTTATTTTTTACATATGGATGAATAACCAAAGGCTCCAATGCAACTAGAGATGACAAATTACCTGGAAAGTAACGTTCCTGCTGTTCTTTCAGACACTCTAAATTCTTATGGGTACACACAGTCCTGCTGCAGGGTGTAGAGGATGACAAACTCAGCGCAGGGACCATCTCAGACAACCTGGAAAGATCTTAGGAAAAAAGAACCAAGGCTTCAATCTTCAAAAAGGCAGACCCCAACTTGGGGCTGAAATGTGTGGCAGTCTTTCTCTTAGTCTTGTAACTCAAAGCCTTGTCCCATAGACATTTGTGTTTAGATCCCAGGTCAGCTCAAGAAAACCTACTGAGGTCTTGAGGGGAAAAAACTAGTTGGAGGAGCAGTTTTTAATTTTATACTATTGAAACAAAAATATTTTCTATTTTTAGAGTGCTTACTGTTTTTTGGAGAAGTATGATTAGAAGATATGAGGGTTAGTAGATATGGATGTCTGAGCAGATTCTGAAATGGACTTTGTTTTTCCTGTCATTGTGAATTAGTTATTGTTGATTATTATTATTATTATTTTTTAACCTAATTTTATCTCGGCCTTTCCTTTTCCAAGGTGGATGATGTCACTAACACTACTCTTTGGCTTTTTAGGGATGGTTAAGTGTCACATTTTGGCTCCCAAATGGAAAAATGGGCAGTCATGGTTTAGTCATGTTTGGGCTCAAAAATGGAAGTAAGGCAAGGAGAGAGGGAGAATATTTAATCCAGGGAATTAGACAAGAATGGGAAGGCAAGGGAAAGTGACAGCAAATAATCGTAAACACAAGAGAGAATGTGAAAGTAGAAATACTAGGTCAGACAGCCCCCTGTACAAATATCTGCGTGTGAATGTGTGTGTGTGTGGTGGTGGTGGCGGGGGTGGGGTGGGGGAGGCTGCTAGCTTAGGGCATCTGTTTGCTGAATGCAGAATATTCAAGATGGGTAGAGAGACTGAAGGGCAATGACCCTTTCTGCAATTATAGGGGGTAATAAGTCAGGTATCTGCAACTCAGAAAGTACTTCCCAGATTCCAAAGCATACCTCCCTTTCCTCCCCCTTGAGCACACATTTTAACCATTGTTGATCCTGCTCCCTGACCTGGGTCAGCTTCCATCATCCAAGCTGCCCATGTCTTTGTGGCCAGCTGTCTCACACGGTTGTCCTTCACATGCCAGGAGCCAGGCACTTTTGCAAACACTGCACAGCAGAATTGTTCCACCTTGACTGCACAGACATATCCATGGAGGTCCCCCAGCTTGTGTACTTCCAGGAATTTGATGGTGTATTTTATCCCACATCTTTTTGTACAGAAGTGATGGACAGGTAACTTCCTAATACAGCAGTCAATAGAAGCCTTCAAGGTGTTGAGGTCTATTTTCTCTTTTTCACAGCCAATGACTTCATGGGTCTCATCATTCACACCAAAAAATACATACCCCCCTTCAGTGTTTGCAAATGCAGAAACACACTTGGGGAGACTCTCTTTAAAGTATTGTGACATCTCTGTTGAGAACATTTTAAAATCAACATGCGTGGACTCAGTAAAGTTGAGTTTTTCCAGGTACTGAAGCTGTGCTCTATCAAATAAAGCCGCTGCCGAGACCTTTATGTTCCCTTCCCCTTGTACACCAACTCGCACTTTGTGTGGACTTAACGAATTAGCAAGAGTAATATTTGTGAGGCTCTGAGTCCTTCCTTTGAGGAATACCAGTGCTTCCTGAGAATTCATGACATCAGTAGATGTTTTATATCTGTGGTACAAATTGGAACGCAATGTAGCAAGACGTACACCAGAGGCCTCTGAGTTCCATGATTTCACAAAAATCAAAAAGAGGTTTCCCTGCTGCATGTCATCTAAATAATTTTTGAAAATTGAAGGCAGATTCAATCCTACTCCATGACTTTCATAACTGTAGTCTTTGTTCTCAATCTCAGCCTTGATGACTCCTCCACCCGAATTCAGCAGAGCACATATTGCTTGTGAGATAGTTTCATTCTGTTTCTCCCTCAGTCGAGGATTCATTTCATTCCTTTGTTTCGTTCCAAAGATGACTTTTCCTACATCTACAACATGCTCAGCAAAGCTCGTTTCCATATCAATCTTGAGGCTCATCTTCTCGGCGCGCATCCTATTCTTATCCTGAAACGTTCTCTGAAAATCAGGAAAATAGAACCATTAAAATAGGACAATAATAGGGGAAGTGGGAAAATCAACAGGTAAAGGTCATCCTTCTGAAATGGGTCATTTCCCTTATTCCCACAGAGCTTGGGGTCAGATTTGTGCATGAGTTAAATGTATAAGACAGGTTGGGGAAAAAAAAAAAAAAAAGACAGGTTGAGGTGCTACATATGTTGGAAGCCCACCACCAATGCAGAAATCATTGAGAAACTATTTTTATGCCATGAGTTTAGTAACTATGTCTGCCAAGTTCTCTGAGTGGCAAGGTCCCTCAGATCACCTGAAGAAAATAAGAAATTTTACAAATATACGTGGAGACTGGGGCTGGAACGCAACTGGAAAGCTTTCATGATCAGAGGTGTCCCTGGGGTGTGCTGATGTTTATTGTTTTTCTTGGTACTCTGTCTTTCTTCTATCACTCAGATCTGAGCAATTCTCAGATTATTTTATAGCCCAATTTTGAGAAGGAGCAAATCTGATTGAGTTGGTAATTTACCATTGTTGCTATGGAGCAAGTCCTTTATCTTCCCCTGGCCCAAGCACTTCCTATCTTGTTGAAAATACCTCCTAGCTCTGTTTCTGTGAGTTGGGTCCATAGAAGGAGAGTTTCAGCTACAAAGGGCACAGGCAAGACTGAGAATGACATTGTGGGGCCACATTCAGCTTTCCTGGACTGCTCCATGGTGACTCTTCAAAACACTCAAAATAATAAGCACTGATGTAACGAGGTCCTTTACTCCACTAGAAGGAATGGATCTGCGATCCATTAGGTCAGTAAATCACAGGTGCATATGCAGACATTGGGGAGAAGAGCTCAAGTTAATGCTGGGTCATTGCCAGGAAAAGCCACATGTCCAGGAGCCAAGAATTGCCACTGGATGGTGGGTCCTTGGTGAATTTAATTAGATCTAATCTTAGCTTGTTAGGACCCCCAAAGTTGATAGGTCTGATGAAAGCTGACTCACTAACCAAAGTTCAAAATAAACTGAAGTATAGGAACCACAATGGAAATGGATTACTTTTCAGTGAGAAATGTTAACTGTCAGGGAGCTTAAGACATTTACTTCAAACTTCTCTCTTATTTTCTGTTGGTGTGGAGCACATGAATCCAGATGTCAGAAGGCTGCATGACTTGACTGGCATCAGTATCTGATAACTCCACGCAGCTATGTTAAAAAGCAATGACCAAAAGGGAGATGCCATAGTATAACAGCCAATAGCTTGGGCTCTGGAGTGAGAAAAACCCCAGTTCACTCCTCTAGCTTTGTGTCTTTGGGAAAGTTACTTATACTCTCTGAATATTGATATACTTTAAAATAGGGGGGAAAATAACTGTTAGTGTTTTGTGAAATTAAACAGAAAAATAGGCATATATCCTAGAGACATGTGCAATGTGTGTGTACCAGGAGACATATGAAAGGATGTTCAGAGCATTGCTGTTCAAAGTAGCAAAAGACTGGAAATAAATTGAAGTGCAGTCCTATTAGGTATGGAAAACAACATTTACTCACACTGTTACATGCATCATTTTGAATGAATTCTAAAAAAATATAATGTTGAATAAAATATGTAAGTCATAAAATAATGTCTAGTGTGATTCCATTTATATAAATTCAAAAACAGGCAATATACTACCGTAAGGACACATACAAAAATGTAATATAAAGAAAAAAACAGGGAAATAATAAATATAACATTCAAAATAGTGGTTACCTTTGGTGAAGGAGGAATGGGATGAAATTAGAGAGGGGCAGAAATAGAGGACGAATATACAAGAGGCTTCTAAGATTTTGGAAATATATTTCTTAATCTGAGATGGGTACATGGATATTCATTTTAATATTATTTAATTAAATACATAATTTAAAAGCTATATGAAAATTCAGTTTGTATTCTCTTTTGTATGTATGACATATTGACAATAAAATTATCCCCCAAAGAAATGGGTTTTCAAAAAAAATTTGTTTAGGGATTGTCATACAAGTACAAGCTTTTAGCTCAGGCAGACAATGACCCCACTGGACTCCCTCCATTGTTCCACATGTGCCTTTTAATCCCTACTTGTAACTCCAGAGCTCTACCTCCCAACCCTGAGAGACACACAGGTTAGGTCAGGTTCTGTTAAAACACATGCACAGGGAAGTAGATGTAGCTCAAGTGGTTGGGCTCCCGTCTACCATATGGGAGACCCTGGGTTCGGTTCCCAGGGCCTCCTGGTGAAGGCAAGCCAGCCTGTGCCCGTGGAGAGTTGGCACAGCAAGATGACCCAACAAAGGGGAGACAAACAGACACAGAAGAAATGCACAGCAAATGGACAGAGAAAGCAGACAGCAAGCACAAGCGCTGGGGCGGGGGGGAGAGGGGGGCAAATAAATAAATAAAAGCACTTGCACACACACATAGCTGATTTTTTCCTAAAATCAGATTCAGTGTTCCCTATATAGCTTTTATTTCATTGTACATTTTTTCCAGTAGTGAACTTAATATATGCTCAACATAGAAAGAAACCGTAAAATTCAGAAAAATAATTGAAAGAGGATTAAAGGAAAAGAACACTTTTAGAATTAGATTTATTTAGCATTTCTGAAGCATTTCCTTCTGGTCTTTTCTTTAAATACTTTTTTGTTGTTGACTTGCAGAGCTGCAGCCAAACAAGACTTTAATTTTTTAAAACATTTTCCCCCAATTATAAGAATAACAGGAAATTTCAACATAAGAATCTCAATCAAGATGTCTGTACCTCCTTCTCCCCTCATAAACTATCAAAAAACAACAGTGAGTAAAGAAACATCCCAAGACTTAACTCCCAATATACATAAAGAAGGAATATCATGTGCAGTGCAATTTTGACCAGGGAGGTTGAGGTCGCCAAGAGAGAATGCCCACAGCTACAGATGCCAGGCATTGCTGACGCAAGTTAAGAGTTCTCAGAAAAAGGAAGAAAATCAACTACTACTTGTTGGAACAACCAGGCTGGTGGGCTGAGGAAAGCTTTAACGTTTCTCACACCCCACCTGACAAGGAATCTCAGAAGAGGGAACGCTGAAGGACAGCCTGCAGACACACCCATCTTTGCCACCACACTGCCGGCCTGAAAAGCAGGTGTGACTGATACACATCCCCGCAGCTGCTGATCTTTGACTAATCTGGCAGATGGAATAAGGACAGACTAAGCCACTTCACACATAATTTAAAAGCCCTGTACCATAGGAGACTGAACTGTGAACCAAAAGACTTCTGCCCTGGCTCTGCCTGCACACTTCCTCCTTCAAAACTGGATGCAGGACCTACTCTCCAGTTCGTTGGATTCACCCAGGACAACTAACTAGGAGATGATGATGGACAGAGACCACCCCAAGGAACTGAGAGTCTACAACTGCAAGCAAGAGAGTCCCGTCCATCTGTCCCATGGGATCTAAGCCTCCTCTCAGTTAGAGGTTGAGTGGCCAGCACCATCCCAGAGTCCTCAGGACTGGGGAGTGAACTATGGACTAGAGTGGATTTACTGGTATTCTACTATGGACTTGTTGTGATTCTAGCAATGGAAGAAACTGTATCATTCATGTGGAGGCAATGGCAACTGGAGGTTTTGAGGGGAGGGAGAGGGAAAAACAGGTGAAATGTGGGGGCATTTTGGGGACTTGGGAATGTTCCTAAATGGCATTGCAATGACAGATACGGGCCATTGCATGTCTTGCCATAACCTGCAGAATTGTGCGGGAAAGAGTGTAAACTACAATGTGAACTACAATCCATGCTTAGTGGCAATGCTCTAAAATGTTTCATCAATTGTAGCGAATGTGCCACACTAATGAAGTTAGTAAGAGTGTTGTTAATGTGGGAAAATATGGGAGGTGTGGGAAGCAGGGCATATGGGAATACCCTATATTTTTGTGTGACATTTATGTAATCTAAATACCTTTTTTAAAAAATTAAAAATATATTAAATAAATAAATAAAAGAATTGGAGTTAAAAAACTAGATGCAGGAAACAAGAGGTTCAAGCCAGGAGAGAAGCAAACACAATCTCTTGGCCGAGTGTGATGGGAGATGCCAGAAGGACAGCTGTGGGACAGGCCTAGAGGATTACCAGTCACAACTGGAGCAGGAGGGTAGCAGGCTTCAGAGGATGGTGCTGAATACTATACAGTTGATACAATACTTAGTAAGTACAGTAAACTGAAAAGGAGGTGAATTTAGGGATGAATTAGTAATAGGAACTATGGGGAAAAAACATGCAAATGAAAATATAAGACAATAACTCTGAGGTTTAAAAAAAAAGTTGTACAGGCAATAAAATATAACAGTAAGGCACCATATGGCCCAGCTGTGAATAAAAAAATAGTCATAATGATATAAATTCTGAATTTTTATCTGATCAGAAATTATCCATGGGGCTTTCACTCCAGCCAAAATGAAGTACCAGGAACTAGTTTACCCTCCTATCAGAAACAACAAAAAATTTCTGAAGAAATAATGGCCAGGAATTTTCCAAATTTGATGAAAACCATAAATTGACAGATCCAAGAGGTTCAACAAACCCCAAAACACAAAAAAAATGAAGAAAAATACACTAAGTCACACTCTCATTAAATTGCTTAAAAACCAGAGATAAAGAGAAAAATCTCAAAAGGCAATCAGAGGAAAAAGACATATTACATATAGAAGAACAAAGCATGACAGATTTCTTGTCAGATACAAGATAAGCAAGAAGATCATGGATCAACAACTTTAAGCCACTGAAAGAAGAAGAAGAAGAAAAAAAAAAGCTGTCGACCTAGAAGTCTATACTCAGTGAAAATGAAGATGACTCAACAATTAAAAAAACCAACCCAATTTAAAATAGGCAAAGAATTTGGAGAGACATTTCTCTAATGAAGATATACAAATGGTGAACAAACACATGAAAAGATGCTTAACATCATTACTCATTGGGGAAGTGCAAATCAAACCACAAAGCGATACTTCACACTCATCTGTTTGGAAATATATATCCACCCCACCCCCCGCCGCAGATGGCTCTCATCTGTCCATTCATTGTTTCCATTCATCTGTTCGCTGTATCTGCTTGTTGTCTCTGCTCGCTGTATCCGCTTGCCTACGTGTCTTCTTTTAGGAGGCACTGGGAACTGAAGCCCGGACCTCCCATGTGGGAGATGAGTATCCAACCGCTTGGACCACATCTGCTTCCTATATATTTTTAAAATATAAGAAAATAGTGTAGGCAAGGATGTGGAGAAATTGGAACCCTCATACATTGCTGGTGGGAATGTAAATGGTTCAGCCACTCTGGAAAAGAATTTGGTGGTTCCTCAAAAATTTAAATATAGAATTACTATATGACCTGGCAATTCCAGTTCTAGGTATACACCCAAAAGAATTGAAAATAGGTTTTCAAACTAAAACATATACATGAATATTCATAACAGCACTATTCACAAAAGCCAAAAGGTGTAAACAACCAACTGTCCATCAGCTGATGAATAATGTGGTATATCCTACTATGGGATATTATTTGGCCATAAAAAGGAATGGAGTCTGCAGCTGCAGGCAGGATAATCCCATCCATCTTCCCCATGGGATATAAGCCCCCTCTCAATTGGAGGTGGAGTGGACATCACCATCCCAGACTCCTCAGGATTGGGGAAAGAGCTATGGACTAGAGCAGACTTCCTGATATTCTACTATAGACATATTGTGATTCAAGCAATTGAAGAAATTACAACAGTGATGTGGAGCCAGTGGCCACTGGAGGCTCTGGGGGCTGGGAGAGGGAAAAGCAGTTGTAATACAGGGGCTTTTTTGGGACTTGGAAATTGTCCTGAGTGACATTGCAAAGACAGATATAGGCCATTTTATATCATCATATAATATACAGAACTGTGTGGGAGAGAGTGTGGTCTACAGTGTGAACTATGGTCTATGCTTAATGGCAAAGCCCCAGGATGTGTTTATCAATTGCAATTAATGTGCCACACTAATGAAGGATGTTTATGTGGGAGGTTGTGGGAGGTGTGGGAGGTGGGGCATATGGGAATCCCTGTATTTTTTGTGTAACATTTATTTTTATTTTAAAAAATTAAGTAAAAAAAAAAAAAAAAAAGGAACAGAGTACTGATACATGCTACAATGTGGAATGAATTTTGAAAACATCATGCTATGTGAAATAAGCCAGAAACAAAAGGTCAGACATGATATGATTCTATTTATATGAAATATCCATAGTTGGTAAATCCATAAAAACAGAGAGCAGATTGGTAGTTTCCAGGGACTGGGAGGAAGGGGAAATGGGGAGTGACTGCTTATTGGGAGCAATGAAAATGTTCTGGGGCTGGGTAGAGATAGCTGTTGTAAAACATTATGAATATACTAAATGCCACAGAATTGTTCACTTTGAAATGTTTAATTTTATGTTATGTGAATTTCACCTCAATAAAAAAGTAATTTAAAAAAGGTGAAATAAAAACTTTCCCATACACAGAAAAGCTGAAAGAATTCAGCAGCAGCAGAACTACAATACAAGGTTAAAGAAAGCCCTTCAAACATGCAGAACTGTGTGGGAGAGAGTGTGGTCTACAATGTGAACTATGGTCCATGTTTAGTGGCAAAGCCCCAGGATGTGTATATCCATTGCAGGTGATGTGCCACTCTAATGAAAGATGTTTATGTGGGAGTTGGGGAACATGGGAATCCCTGTAATTTTTGTGTAACATTTATGTAATCTAAGAATCTTTTAAAATATATATATGTAAAAAAAAGAGGGAAGCAGCTGTGGCTCAATCAGTGGGGCTCCCGTTTACCATATGGGAGGCCCCGGGTTCGGTTCCCGGGGCCTCCTGGTGGGGGCGGGCCCGCCCGCACGGCGTGGTTGGCTGACCTGGCGAGCGCGAGCAGCAAGGGGGGGACAAATGAATAAATAAATAAAATCTTTAAAAAAAAAAAAAAAAAAAAAAAAAAGAAAGCCATTTAGGCAGGAGGAAAGTATCATCTGGGAAATTGATATACAAAAAAAAAAAAAAAAAAAAAAAAAAGAACACCAGAAATAGTAACTACGTGAATAAATATATTTTTTAAACTTCAATCTCTTTAAAAGAAGATAAAAATTGGAGGGCTAACTAACTGATTTCAAGCCTTATAGAATTACAGTAATCAAGAGAGTGTGGTATTTGGTGTAAAAATAGATAAATGGATCAATGCAACAGAATAAAGAGTTCAGAAACAGACCCACATATACATGGACAATTGACTTTGAAAAAAGTGAAAGTAATCTTTTCAACAAATGGGGTGGGAACAATTGGATATCCGTATGCAAAGAAATTAACTTCAATCCATACCTCACATTATTTACAAAAGTTTACTCAAACTATGTTATAGACATAAATGTAAAACCTAAAACTAAGTGGAAATAAACAAAGGCTACCCAAATGAGAACATGGTAAGGCTATTTATTCTTAGCTTGTTATAGGAAGGGAGTCAGCCACCATCACTTTCATTTGTCAGAGACTCAAAGGCAGGTGAGAGAGTAGCAGATGTGGCTCAAGCAACTGGGCTCTCGTCTACCATACAGGAGGTCCAGGGTTTGATTTCTAGGGCCTCCTGGTGAAGGCTAAATGGCCTGCGTAGAGTGCTGGGCCACATGGAGTGCTGGCCCACAGAGAGCTGGCGCTGCAAGATAACACAACAAAAAGAGACACAGAAGAGAGACAATAAGAGACGTAGCAGACTAGGGAGCTGAGATGGCTCAAGAGATTGAGCACCTGTCTCCACTCCAGAAGGTCCCAGGATCAGTTCCCGGTGCTGCCTAAAAGAGAAGACAAGCAGACACAGAAGAACACACAGAGAGTAGAGAGCAAGTGCAAAATAGCGGGGAGAAAGAAAGAAAGAAAGAAAGAAATCTTAAAAAAAAAAAAAAAAAAGGCAGGTGCGAGAGTGGAGAAAAAGGGAAGGCTTTAGGTTTGCTCTGATTCGAGGTGGTTGGCTTGGGGAAGCTGGAGGTGGGCTAACTAGAAGCAGAACATACTATGTGATTAGTTTGGAGAACATAGCCTTTCTCAATTGGTCCTGAGTTGGAAGCAGGGGCAAAAATTAGGAAAGCTTGTAGCATTGACCAAGTCTTGACTATTTGGGACTGATGGCTACAGAGTGTGTGATTTGGCCTCCTAGGCTGGTTGCTGCAGTAGTTGTGGGTCAGAGTTCTATTTTTATATATGTTCTGGCCATTGTCTGTATATTCAGTCTTTCAACTACAACAAACTTCTAGAGGAAAATATATGAGAAATTTTTTGACCTTGGGTTAGCCAAAAATTTATTAGAAATGACACTAAGTGCACAATACCCAAAAGAAAAAAAAAATGATATAGTGGATTTTAAAAACTTCTACTTTTTGAATGACAATGTTAAGAGAATGAAAATACAAGGTGTGGGCTAGAAGAAAATATTTGCAAATTACATATCTGATAAGCACATAAATGATGTTCAATATCATTAGTCACTAGGGAAATGTCAATTAAAACTATGAGATACCACTACACACCTCTTGGCTAAAATTAAAAGACTGACCATACAAGTGTTGACAAGGATGTAGAGGGACTGGAACTCTCACACTCTCCTGATAGGAATGTAAAATGGTATAACCATTTTGGAAAAGAGTTTGGCAGTTTTTTCAAAAGTTAAACGTACACTTACTATATGACTCAGCCATTCCACTCCTAAGTATTTACCTGAGAGAAATTAAAGAATTTGTATGTAAATATTCATAGTATTTTTTGTTTGTAATAGACATAAAATGGAAAAAACAAATGCCCATCAATGATGAATGGTGAAACAAACTTTGGTCATTCATACAGTAGAATACTACTCAGAAATAAAAAGGAAGAAACTATTGATACCCACAACAACATGGATGAATATCAAAATAATTATGCTAAGTGAAAAGAGTCAGACACAAATAGAGTACATACTGTTTGATTTCATTTATACAAAATTCTAGAAAATGAAAACTAATCTATAGTGACAGAAAGCCAATCAGGGGTTGCCTGAGGATGGAGGGGGAAAGAGAAAGGCAGGAGGTGGAGATTACAAAAAGACACAAGGAAACTTTGGGGGATGATATATGTTTACTATCTTGATGATGGTGATGGTTTCACAAGTGTATACATATGTCAAAACTTAAATTGTACAATTTATGTGCAGTTTATTGTCTGCCAACAAAACCTCAATAAAGCTATTAAATCTACCTACATGAATAATTTTGAGAAAATAAAATTTAAAATATATTAGCTCAAAAAGCAGTAGGGGGCAGGAGCAGATATGGTTCAAGCACCTGCCTCCACATGGGAGGTCCCTGGTTCATTTCCCTTTCCCTAGCCTCCTAAAGAAAAAACAAACGAACAAACAAAACAGGCAATGAGCAAAAATGAGCAAACAGTTGAGGGAGCTACCTGGGGAGCAGGGTGGAGAGAAACAGTAGGAAGGGGAGTGGGTGTAGCTCAGTGGTTGAGTGCCTGCTTCGCATGTATGAGGTCACAGATTCAATCACCCATACCTCCTAAAAAAAAAAAAGAAACAAACAAACAGTAGGAAATGTGTGTACTTCTATGATAAGATTAGTGCCTGCTTCGCATGTATGAGGTCACAGATTCAATCACCCATACCTCCTAAAAAAAAAAAAGAAACAAACAAACAGTAGGAAATGTGTGTACTTCTATGATAAGATTAGTGTTATAGAGTCCCAAATTCTTCAAACTCCAGATGGAACCTTTATATGCCCCTGTATTCATTTGATTATAATCCTCGCCTGCCCTTTTCCTTAAATTTGCACTGCTCTGGGGGCAGATGTGGCTCAAATGGTTGGGTATCTGTCTCCCATATGGAGGGACCTGGGTTCAATCCCCGGTAAAAAATAAAATAAAATAAAAATTTGCACTGCTCAGGCCTGCCATGTCCCTTCTCAGAGGAAATCTAGTGCTAGGTATAGAAAATGGCAGGCCCTCCTGCCAGTGAAAATTACCTCAGCAAAATAATGAGAAAAGTTCTCTTTTCTCGTACAGGTGTATAAAAGCTGGAAGTATTATTCGTCATAAAATTTCCTTTGTAGATTTTTCCCCCCATCAAAGGAATCCTCTAAGACACCTGGTCTTCGGACGCCGTGGCTCTGGCCTGTGAGAGTGCCCATTGAGAGATGCCGTCATTATGAATGGCTGTTTGCCTAATGTCCTGTCGCCATGATAGTAATACTGAACTTGATTTCTGTGTGCTGGTGGGTATAAACACTTGTGAATTTTCATAAGCAGGCCAGGCGGGGATCATAACATTTTCCCCTCTTCTTCCACTTTCAAGGAGATAATAAAACTTGTGACTGCTTTTTTTCTTTTTTAAACAAAAGCTCCTGAGTCTTGTCACATTTAATGAACAGTTCTGACACAGGATGCTGTCGCATTTAGCAGCTCATCTTCCCTGCTCATCTGGCCACAAGAACTCTCACCTCCGCCCCTAACTGATGACAGTTTCTCTTTCCCCATCAAGGCCTTCTGGTAAGGCAGGGCGGGGCAGATAGGAGCCACCGCCCCATCTCCTCCTAGAGGCTCGGCTCTGAGACCCTGCAGGAGGCGGGGGGAGGGGAGGAGCTATTGCAAAAGGCCCACCGTCTTGAGTTGCGGATGTATTACTACAACAAAATTTTTAAAAAAGAATAAAACACTTTTCAAGTCCCACCGTCAAGGGTCCCCTCCCTCCCGCACTCGCCCTTCTGGCTTCTACAAGCGTCCTATGCAAGCGGAACGGAAGCACTGGCCGGGAGCCTCAGCGTCCGCGGACGGAAGCCCACGGGAGCTCTGGTTCAGCCTGAACCTTGCAGGGCCCGGTGCTTCATCCTAACCCGGGAGCCTGCGCGCCCTGTGCAATGCTGCCTCTGCTTGAAGACTGATTCTGAGCCCGGGGCTTACAGGCAGCCCTCGGAACACAGGCTCCTGGGACCCTGTTTGGACCCAGCCACAACCTCTGAAGGAGCCTGGTACCGATTCAGCTGTTTCCTCTCAAGTTCTTCCTGCTCCTGAGCCGTGGGGAAATCTGACCAGGCCAGGTTCGGCACGATTTAGGCTGGGCTGCAGGGCGCCTCGCCGCGCAAGCCAAGCCTCCCGCTGCAGGGTGCGCCAGAGCACGTCTGTCTTAGGCAGTTGCTCCTGAGAGTCAACAACCCAAGTCTTCCGGGAGGGAAAGGGACTCCCCGGGCCAGGCCCAGTATCGGGGACCCTGCGGTCGCCGCACTCTGCTTTCGCCGGGCGCGGAGCAGGGGGCGGCAGAGCAGCTGAGGCTTTGGAGGACCTGGTTAAAGGAAGGCAGGGGACTCATTACCCGCCAGCGTTTCTCCTCTGCAGCGCGTCTCCCTCCCGGCGCGAATGATGGGGTCTCCCAAGTTCAGAGTCGAGACCCTGAACCTTGCAGGGCCCGGTGCTTAGAGCAGCTGAGCTCGGTGGCACCTCTCCGGGCGGGCGGTCGCGCAAGAGGACACAGGACAGCCCAGGAGTCGACAGTATTGCCTACATGGCCCGGGAAGGAAAGACAACAGTCGCGGTTACCTCTAGGTGGCTATGGGTGGGTGGGGTGGTTTTGTTTTGGTTGGGGGGGGGCGGGGGAACTATTACTTCTCTATGTCTTCTGAATACATTTTCTGATCTGACGCTCCACCCAGGCGTTCCCCATCCGGGAGGGAGGTCCGGCTGCTTGTCTCCAGCTCTTCCCCGCGCGGCTGTGGCCTTCCCGGGACGCCCCAGGCTCCCGCGCACCCCACGTACCGCTCCCACCAGCGCCTCCAGCCCACCTCCCGCGCTCAGAACCCGGGGGACCCCCGAAGCCCGCCCAGCAAACCCTCTCTCTCCCACCATTTCCTCAAGAGCTCCAGGGTTCAGAAGACCTGTCTGAGGAAACTGAGGCCTGAGAACACTGCGACTGCAGGGGCTGAGTCGCAATCTGACCCGAGGGCGCTCGCAGTCTCGCGCACTTCTCCAGACCGAGTCAAGGATCAAGCCCGAACAGAGTCCCTAAAGGGGAAGCACCCGAAGCTTTGAGCTCGTGGAAAAGAAGCTGGGTACAGCTCATTGTAGAATCGCTTAGGTCTCTGGCGCGTCCGCTTCGCAATCCTAGCGCATCCAAATCCCCGCCCAGAAAGAAGGCGGCTCCTGCGGGCCTAGCTCTTCCTGGGACTAGGACAAGATCACCCTGAGCGGGGGGTAACAGGGATGCTGGTTGGTTACCTGAAAATCACCGTAGACGGCGAATGAACACTTGTTTTCAACTCCGGGGGCTGGGGAAACGGGATGATAAGGTGTACGAAAAGGACAAAAAAATAATAAATTGAACACCCATGTTCTTCACCACCCAGCTTAAAAAAAAAAAAAAAAAAAATTAAAACATTAGCAGTACGTTTGAAGCCTTCTGTGTACCCCCAACTGGTCTCATTACTTCATCCCATCCCTCTCCTACTCAGCAGATAACCAGTACAATTTTCTGAATCTGAAGCTACTATTCCCATGCAATCTTTTTTCCCCCCATGCAAACTTTATGTCCTTAATATGTTCTTAATCAACACATGGCATTGTTTCACACATGTGTTTAAAGCCAGATATCAGAGATTTGTGAAATTGTAAAACAATATCACTCCTCGCAAAAATTTTTGTTTTGGAAATGTAATTTTTGTTAAAACATATTATTGATGTTTTCATATCATTTAATAGTACTTTAATACATTGTTATTTTAAATAAGTTTATATTTTAAATATATCAGTTTTAATCTCTAAGGTAATAAATATTGATAGCTATCTTTAGGCCCAAATTCGATGCATTTTTGGAGATTTACAAAAATCAATTTATAAAGGCACTATTTGTTTAAATTATAAATCAATTTAGTTAAATCCTACATTTATATCTGTAAGTCCTTATATATTTGTGTTAGCAATAAAACCTTTCTGACCCATGAGGCAAGAGTAAAGAATTTAGAAAGCTTCCCAACTCCCCCCACTCCTCCCCAACACAACAAAAACCGTCAAGATAGGTTCTCAACCTTGGTTGCTCCGAAGAGCTGTTAAAAATCTCAGTGTGCAGGCTGCACTCCAGACCAATTAAATATGAATCCGAGGTGATGTTAAAGCTCCCCAGGTGATTTCAATGTGCATCCAGGATTGAGAACCACTTCACTACATGAAAGGTTGATGGAGAACTTTATAATAGATGAGACTGACAACAACTCAACCTGCTGACCGATCCCAACATTATTAAAAGAGTGGGACAACCAGACCTATGTACATTAGCAAGAACGCAGCGCCACCTATGAAGTATTCTAGCAAACTGCCACCTCACCCCCCAACTGGATCTAATTTCCAGTTTAGAGGAAACACAAGGCACAGAGGAAGAAGTTAAATGGCACCATGAAAGGCAATCAGTTGAATACAGGAAATTCAACAAGATAACTGGATTTTTCAGCAAAAAATGAGGAGGAAAGAGAGGGCTAATGCTAAGATTTCTAGACAAAAAGAGATTTAGTTCACCTGTCAACTAAATGCAATGTGTGGACCTTCCTTAGGCCCTGATTTAAGCAAACAAAACTTAAAAACAACAATAACAACAACAACTTGTCACAATCAGAAAACTCTGAGATTGGGTAATAAATTATAATAAGTTATAACCAATATTGTTAAGTGTTATAATGGCATGGTGACTATACATTTTTTAAGCCCTTATCTGTTAGAGATACCTGCCAAAATGTTTATGAGAGAGATGATTGGAAAAATTTTGATAACTGTTGAAGCTGAGTGATGAGTATATGGGAGTTCAGTATATTATTATCTCTGCTTTTGTGTTTATTCGAAAATTCCATAACAAAAAGTTGAATATGTGTACATATAATATACATGTATTAGTCAGCCAAAGGGGTGCTAATGCGAAATATCAGAAATGGGTTGGTCTTTATAAAGGGTATTTATTTGGGGTAGAAGTCCACAGTTACCAGGCCATAAAGCGTAAGTTTCTTCTCTCACCAAAGTCTATTGCCACATGTTGGAGCAAGACAGCTGCCGACGTTTGCCAGGGTTCAGGCTTCTTGGGTTCCTCTCTTCCCGGGGCTGTTTTTCTCTCCGGGCTCAGCTCTTCTGCTTCCTCCACAAGGGCAGCTGTAGACTCTCAGGCGAACGGCTTGCTTCTCTTCTCCTGGGGCCTTCTCTCCAACATCAAAACTCCAACATCAAAACTGCTACTCAAAACTGCTTCAACTCTGTTCTTGCCATGCCTTTTATATTTGATTCCCCCACCCACCAAGGGGTGGGGCTCAACGCCTTACTGACATGGCCCAGTCAACGCCCTAATCATAACTTAATCATGCCCAGATTAACAGATCAGTTTACAAGCATGATTCAGAATCGATTTTTGGAATTCATACATCAAACTTCCAAACGGCTACAATACATATACATAAATCAAATGCATTTATTGATTTCTAAAAAGCAAGTTGCCAAATATATAGTATGGTAACTTGTATTTGAAGAAAACACCAAAAACAATTCTCAATACTTTATACAGGCACATAGAACTACATGTACAATTTTAAAGATACGGTACAAGCCAAACTAAAAAAAAAATGGGTATGAGTGTGTGTGTATGTAGCTGGGGAGTAAGGATAATGGGACATATGACTGGAATTGTATTCAAAGGGGCTTTTAGTTTTTTTTTGTTTTGTTTTGTTTTTAACTTTATTTTGTACATTTAATAATTGAAAACATAAGCAATTAAAAACTAAAAAGTAAACACAGATGAATAAATATATACATTTCTCAATTAAATGTAATGGATACATGTAAATTTTGTTGTTGTTTTGTTTTTTGTTTGTTTTTTTGTGTATGTGAATCAAACAATATATTACACAATATATTTGGTTCATAGTAATGCATTCATACAGTATTTGCCCTTTTGTGTCTGGCTTGCTTCACTCAACATAATGTCCTCCAGGTTCATCCATGTTGCCATATGCTTTTTAGTTTTATTTGTAAGGTTGTATTTTTTAAAAAGAAAAATGGATTGATTATTAATTTATTTGATTATGCATTAATCTTAGACTAAATTTAAAATTAAGTGGAATAAAATAAAATCCAAAGAAAGTAGCAAGCACCTTAAACATATTTTCGTGAGCTGGGACTAGAGCTTCTTCCTCTTCTTTCAACCAGTTGTATGGGTTTCTCTCTGCTCCCTCCGCACTCCCCCAAGAAGCGGAATGCTTCATGCAAATAATGACTCCCAGGAGAAAATTTCAATGAAACCTTTATTACCGGCCAGGGTGCACTCCTTAGTGAGAGTCGCACCTAACGTCCAGTGACTGCAGTTTTTATAGAACTCCTTCCTGCGTGGCCAATTCTTTTTTGCGCCTGCCCAAAGCAGGATTGGTTTAAGCATCATACATATTTCTATAGCAACTGAAAACAGGATTGTTTTAATCACCATACATATTTCTATAGCAAAGCAAGCAAGCAATGTTCCAAAAGCTGATGTTTGCTGTTAGCGTTTCAGCAGGGAGTGGGAGTGGTTGATCTTTGGGGCATGAGGTACTGATTCTTTTCAGACCTGTACGGGCACCTGGTTTCCACCCGCAATTGTTAGAGGATTTTTCTACTGGGAATTTCCTGGTACTGTTTTACTTCCTTCTCATTCCCCATTCCTGTAATAGGATTAGTCAAACCATTGACTCTGCATCAGTGGCCAAGGGATTGTAAAGAGTGCATATCATTACCTTCACTGCCTGTATTTTTTTTTTTTTTTCGGTGTAGGAAGTGAGGCAGTTAATGAAAATAGGGCCTACTAGAAATCCTAGTAGGACTAGGACAAGTGGTCTTGCAACAGCGGTGATTAAGGTGGTTAGTCATGGGGACCATGAGAATAGGCTTTCATACCAATTAGTACTTTTGGTTTTAAGTTTTTCTTGTTCCCTTAGCCTGTTTCTAACTAATGAGAGACTTTCTTTAATTACTCCTGAGTGGTTGTCGTAGAAACAGCAGGTTTTGCCTAGGGCTACACATAGTCCTTGTTTTAAGAATAATAGATCTAGCCCATGCCTATTTTGTAAAACCATTTCAGCCAGAGAGGATAATGATGTTTCCAGGTGACTAACTGACTTTTCCAATTCCTTTAGATCTGTGTCAATCTGAGTAGATAAGATTTTAAAGTTTTCCTTACCAGTGACCAGGGCTGCCATTTCTAAGGCTGCTGAACCACTAATCCCAAGGCCAACCATAATGGGAATGAGAATGGGAACTCGCTTAAATCGGCTTATGGTTCTAAAATGTTCACAGCCCCCTTTACCTGAATACCAGTATATCTGTGGGATGATGTGTACTAGGATGCAGACAACTGAGTTTTCTTTAGTTTTAGATTGTGACAGGGTTTGAGGCAAGAGACAAGGGGTGATTCCTTGGGCACAGGCGAACCAGGTGTCACTAGGAGCTTTTCAGTAATAGGATTCATCAGTTTCATTAGAGAAAATAACTGATGAACAGTGGGGGCTTAGGAAAGTTGTACTGATTCTGGCTGAGAAGGGGGCAAAACAGGTATCGTTTCCTTGTAGGTCCCCCAGAGTTAGAATTGGCTTATGACCCCACTTACACAGCTTTTGGCTTTTGTCTATTGATATTTTTTGAACATACAGTGATGCACTGGGAATAATGCTCCCATTTGCCCCTATCCCAATGTAATAAGGATGTTGGGGGTTTAGGCAGAGCCAACAATCTTTGGTGGCGTTTGGATGGCTATTGCTTAGGAAGGCGAAGACAGAGGACAACAAGGACAACAAGGAGACTCTAGGGGGGTTTTAGTTGGGGAAGTTTAGATTTTCTGGTTTATTTTTGGGTGGAGTTTCCTGTTCTGAATTAAGGAAAATGTCCCGGTTGGGGCCGACCGGATTAGGTGGAGGAGATTTAAGAATACCTGGCTGGATAGTGAACTCAGTTCCGGGGTTTTGACCAGTTACATATAGCCTGAGACCCCATGTTTTACCTCCCTCTCAGGCATCATCAGACCCATTACTGATATGAATGTGGATGAGGTTGCCGGACCACATAGTTGGCTTCTGGGGCCTTGCTTTCCTATTGAGGCTGATGGCAGCATCTTTGGAAGTTTATGGGGCTAAGGTTTTGCAACCCCATTGGGCACAGTGGTACTGTTCCTGAGTATTACATTCTGGGGGCCCGTCTGCAGGGCAGACGTAGAACTGAACCTGAGCTAGTCCTTTTTCTAAATTCTGGTTTCCACATCCCCAACTTGTAAAAGGGTTTGTAAAGGGACGTGAGCTGTTTGGCTTTACGTGATATTCTTCTCTAAGGAGGGAACATAAATCAAAAGAGAGGGTAGGATTTTTCTTGGTAGTTTGAATAGCATTAGAACCTTCCTGTCTTTGGTTCTGGTTATGCTCTAATAATAGGAGGTTAACCGAAAGCCACTACTAGCACAAACGCTAGTAACCAGGAGGGACAGGAAACTCATTTGCCAGGGCATTGTTATATTCCTCCCTCCTTCCCCACGCTTAGTCTTAACTTATCCGGCGAATCTTGATTTTTAACGGGTTTTCTCTCCTGATGACTGTCTACTTTCCTGCTTTTGAGTCCTCCGTTCCGGACCTGACGGCTTTTAGCCTGACGGCTTTTAGCTGGGATGCATGTATCCAGTGCCTTTTCCTTGTGACTTTTACTGCCGTGGGTGTTGTGAGGATCACCACATATGGGCCGGTCCACCGTGGCTTCAGTGTTCCAGCCTGGAGCTTCCGAACCCAGACCAGATCTCCGGGCTGCGCATGAAATAAAGGAGGGCTAGTACTTGAACAAGGGAGATGGACTTCTCCCTTGGACTGTCCGATTGACCGTTTTTCTAATTTGGTCCAGCACCTTTAGAGCAGAGAAAAGATATTGGTTGTCATATTCAGATTTTTTTTTTAACCCCAACTTGGGCAACAGGGGCGGGGGTCTGCTAAATAATATTTCGTAGGGTGTAATGCCCTTCACGTAGGGGGTACATCTGGCTTTAAGGAGGGCAAAAGGAAGGAGACTCACGCAGTTTTCACCAGACTCCAGAGCCAACTTGGTTAGGGTTTCTTTCAAGGTGCAGTTCATTCTTTTAACCTGTCCTGAACTTTGGGGCCGAAATGCACAGTGCAGTTTCTAATTTATACCCAGGGCTTTAGCCAATTGTTGAGTCACCTGCGCTATGAAGGCTGGGCCGTTATCTGACCCTATTCTAAGAGGAAACCCGAATCTCGGAATGATTTCTGCTATCAACTGCTTAACTACTACCGTGGCTGTTTCGTTTTTAGTCGGGTAGGCTTCCACCCATCCCAAAAACGTATCCACCAGCACCAGGAGATACCTATATCCATATTTTCCCAACTTTATCTCAGTAAAGTCTATTTCCCAGTGCTCTCCTGGTTCCATCCCACGGAGCCTAGTTCCCACTGGAACTTGGACACCTCCTCTTTGATTTATTTTTGCGCAGACTTCGCATCTTGATGTGATACTTTTACTGATTTTAAACAAGCCTGAGAAATAAGTCTCTTTTTAATAGTTCTATTAATTTGGTGCCACCCATGTGTGTGGTGTCATGCAGACTTTTGACCAATTGTCTCCCCACTGCTTCAGGTAGGTATGTTCTGCCATCAGGCAGGACTAACCGACCTTCTGGGGAAATTTTAGCTCCTAGATTTTCCCCCTGCTTGACGTCTTCTGGAGAGTAGCGCATTATTGGGTTTCCCGGCTGGGG
Source organism: Tolypeutes matacus (assembly GCA_026826555.1). Classification (NCBI taxonomy): domain Eukaryota; kingdom Metazoa; phylum Chordata; class Mammalia; order Cingulata; family Chlamyphoridae; genus Tolypeutes; species Tolypeutes matacus. The sequence goes on from JAKSZT010054055.1 coordinate 18,014,114, forward strand.
ACTGTCGGGAGCATTTGGACAGGGGCGACCGGTAGGAAGGCGGCAGTTTGCTCGACTTCATCTGCTAGTCGGTTGCCTTCAGCCTGCGGGGAGTTTCCCTTCTGGTGTCCCTTGCAGTGAACAATGGCTACTTGGTTAGGGAACCAAATGGCTTCTAATAGCGCTAAGACTTCAGCCCCATTTTTAATTTCTTTTCCTCCAGATGTTAGGAAACCTCGCTCTTGGTACAGTGCTCCGTGTACATGGGCTGTAGCAAAAGCATAACGACAGTCCATATAAATATTGACCGTTTGGCCTTTTGCCCATCTTAGCGCTTGGGTAAGGGTTATTAGTTCAGCCCGTTGGGCGGAGGTGCCATGGCTTAAGGATTGAGCCCAGATAGTTTTGGGTGGCTCTACTACTGCGGCTCCCGCACAACGGACTCCGTTTTTAACAAAGCTGGTGCCATCTACATAGAGATTATGGGAAGCCTCCAGCAAAGGCACTTGGGTGAGGTCTGGGCGTAGCCTCGTCAGGGTTTCCAGCAAGTGCAAGCAATCATGGGCCACCGGGGGCGGGGCACTAGAGTCAGGGATCAGGGTGGCCGGATTTAGTGTCTCCGTTTTTTGAGAATACCACAAAGGGTGGGTTCAACAATAAAACTTGATATTGTGTGATTCTGGCATTAGATATCCAGTGGTCCGGGGGACTACGGAGGAGGGATTTCACCGAATGTGGGGCCGTTACCACCAGGTTTTGGCCAAAGGTTAACTTAGAGGCTTCCTTGACTGAAAAGGCAGTGGCTGCGACGGCTCTTAGGCAGTTAAGCCATCCGGCAGCTACATAGTCCAGCTTTTTGGAGAGGTCCGCTACTGGTTGGCGCCAAGGCCCAAGACTCCTTTGCTAACCCCTTGACTTTCATCAATGAATAGATGAAAGGGTTTGGACAGATCAGGTAGCCCGAGGGCGAGGGCACTCACCAGAGCTGTCTTCAGACCTTCAAAGGCTTTTTGCTGCTCTTTGGTCCACAGCAAGTCATTTCCCTTGCCCGCCGTGGCGGCGTAGAGGGGCTTAGCAATTTCCGCGAATCCAGGGATCCACAGCCTGCAATATCTCACCGTACCAAGAAATTCGCGTACCTGTCGTTTTGACATTGGTGCTGGGATGCAGCTTGTATCCTGTCACGTGAAAATCGCTGTTCCCCTTTTTCTAGGATATATCCCAGATATGTTATGGAGTGGGAGCAGAATCTGAGCCTTTTTGGCGGATACACGGTACCCCATTTCCGCCATCGCTTTGAGTAGGCTGAGGGTAGACACTTTGTAAGAGTCCAAGTCCGAGTCCAGTGCGGCTAGAAGGAGGTCATCTACATACTGAAGTAGGATAACACCTGGATGCTGCTCCCTGAAGAGGGACAAGTCCCACCCCAGAGCCTCCCCAAACAAGGTGGGGGAGTTTTTGAATCCTTGGGGAAGTCTGGTCCAGGTTAGTTGCCAGCTTCCCCCAGGCCGAGGGTCCTCAAAACCAAAGATGGGTTGGCTAACCGGTGCCAATGGTATGGAAAAGAATGCATCTTTTATTTATTTATTTTTTTTTTTCTCATAAATGTATAATGCTTTATTTTAAAAATGTCACAAATTATTTCACCAATTGGTATAATGTGTTTTATTTTATTGTGATTTGTGGTTTTTCTTTTCTTTTTTTTTTTTTTTTTTTTGTTAACATATGTTCCTTTGTGTCCAGGACAGAGTAGGTGGTATGCTCTGGAGGGAGCTGGCTTAGAAGTGTGTAAGAGTTAGGGACGGTGGGGTGTATTGTTTTTATAGGCCTCCATTAGTCGCTCTAAAAAGGCAGAGGGTGACTCATTAGGCCCTTGGGTAGTTTCACTCACCTTAGAAAGATTCGTTGGCTTTCTAGCGGCAGCTCGAAGGCCACGTAGGAGGGTCTGGTGAAACCGCTCGCGAGCCTCCTTACCTTGATCCTGATTGTTTCCAGTGTGGTCTGGGTAAGGGGAACACATGTTCTCTTCGGCCAGGGTCAGTAGTAGGATGGCCGTCTCGGTCCAAGATGGTTTTGACAGCCTCCCTCCGGATACGATCTCTCTCCTTCGAGGTGAATAGGACCTATAATAATTGCTGACAGTCGTCCCAGGTGGGGTTATGGTTGAAGAAGATAGTTTCTAGGAGAGAAATCAAGACTTGGGGTTTTTCCGAGAACGGTGGATTTTGATTTTTCCAATTATACAGGTCTGTAGATGAAAAGGGGGCATAAACCATGAGTGGGAGACCGTCATCACCCAGACCTGGACCTGCTTGGTGGAGGGGCAGTAAGGGGACTGGGTCAGGCAAGTTGTGGAAAGCTGCAGAAGCTTGATACCAGGTGCCCCTTTGTGTATGGGGGGGCTGGTTAGAGAGGTATCAGCGGTTGTGGGGAGTGGAGAGTAGAGAGTGGGTGACTGGGTTAGAGGGGAAGGAGAGGGAGTGGATGGAGAGGGGGCAGACGGAGGGGGGCGAGGGGTAGGTTGGGGGTAGGTAGGTAAGGGGGGGGTTCATCAGGAGTGTCCTGCAGGACCGAAGGACTGGGGTTTTTCACGGAAGCTTTTAAAGGAAGTTGAGTCTCTGGCTGGGCTGAGCATCCTTGTCCTGCAAGACAAATTTTCAGTTTCTTGGGAGTGTCTGTAAGAAGATCTAGCCACACATCAATATAAGGAATCTGGTCTGGGTGGCCAGGTTTGCCTTAGATGATTTTCCGGACGTTGTAGCCTGTTGGGAGGTCTGTAGTTCCTTCAGACGGCCAGCCCACACCAAAGGTGGGCCACTCTAACTCGCATAGGGTTCGGAGAGACCCCGGTTTGACCTTGGCTCCATTTCCAGCTGCTGCCTTCTTGAATTCCTGAAAATTCTTTAGAAAACAGGCAAAGGGTATGGTAGGACAAGAGGAGGATTGACCCATAGCAATAAACAGGAAGAGCAAAGAACAGAAACTGAGCAGAAACATTACAGACAGACAGACAGCCGGCTACACACACAGACACACAAACTTTGAGCCTATTCTGAGGCCCTGAGTGACGTCCCACCCGGTGGCCAGGCCATGGGAGTAGCGCCGCGTCCAACAGCCCAACGGCCACCCCTGGATCCAGACTTTCCGAAGCAGAACAGACCTGGCGATTTCTTAGGTTGAATAATTAATTTCCCCTGGAGTTTCTGGTCAGACTGAGGACTTATTGGGGCTGAGGAACGTCTCTCAGAGGCGTCCCCCTGGAATCCTCAGTATGGCCTGCTCTAGTCAATCTCGCTGGGGCCTCCAAAATGAAGCGGGAACGCTTCATGCAAATAATGACTCCCAGAAGAAAATTTCAATGAAACCTTTATTACCAGCCCTGGCGCACTCCCTAGTGAGAGTCGCATCTAACATCCGGTGACTGCAGTTTTAATACAACTCCTTCCCGCGTGGCCAATTCTTTTCCACACGTGCCAAAAGCAGGATTGGTTTAATCATCATACATATTTCTATAGCAAAGTAAGCAAGCAATGTTCCAGAAGCTGATACTTGCCGTTAGCGTTTCAGCAGGGAGGGAGAGTGGTTGATCTTTGGGGCATGACGTACTGATGCTTTTCAGACCTGGATGGGTACCTGGTTTCCACCTGCAATTGTTAGAGGATTTTTCTACTGGGAATTTCCTGGTACTGTTTTACTTCCTTCTCACCCACTCCCCATACAGCGACAGGGGCAAACTGTAACTGCTGGGTGATCTGGGGGTCTGACTACTTATACCCTCTGGTCCTGCTGAGGCCCAGTCTTGGATGTAGCATTTCCATCTCATGATGAATTGATGCTGGGACCATCCAACTTAGGACTTGATGGGTCCAACAGAATACATCTCATAATGGACAGTTCCAGATACATGGGTAGTTGGTGTGCCATGGTCAAAAGTTTGGTATCTATTAGGGCTCAGTAACACACCAAGAGCTGTTTCTCAAAGGGGATGTGTGAATTTGCCCTTTAAGGGTGAGAAGGAGTTCATGGGTGACTAAGTTGAGAATAGCATCAGAGGAAAAAAAAATGTTCAAAAGCTAAGGAAGAACAGTGTTCCTTCTTGGGCCCTTGTGGAACCTCTCAGCCTGCTTGTGTTTGTCAATCAATTGCCCTGCAAGGTTCTATCCATAGGTTTTGAGGGCAGATTTTAGCAATTAAACTAAGCTAAAAAAAAAAAAAAAAAAAAAAAAGAATGTTCACAGGCAAAATGTTATGTAGCTGATGTAAAATGCATTGGTGGGGGAAATTTTGTGCCCCTAAATTCTACCCTCAAGGATCATATAATTTTCATGAAGAAAATGTACCTTTGTACAGTTAAAGAAAAATAAATGATGAAGCAATTCATGTGTGTCACTTAACTAATGCACGTCCTGTATCTGTTAAAGATCAAGATATGACTTCAGGAGTATTGTGCTCAATTGCAGAATTTCCTCTTGGTGATGGGGTGCTAAGTGGATTATAATGTTCTGACATAATGTCTTCATTTATTTTGGTATCTGCAATATGTATATGAATCACCTTGGGATCTTATTAAAAATGCAGGTTCTGATTCTGTAGTTTTAGGGTTGGATTTAAGAGTCAACATTTCTAACAAACTCCCAAGTGATGCTTTTAACAGCTATTTATTGAATAGCTAACGTATGTCAATGCTGACTCTGTCATCAAAGTTATAACAGGATGTGAAGAACACAAATATAAAAACAATTCACTTCGAGAAGTGCTTTAATCTGCTAGGCTGCCAAAATGCAATATACCATAAATGGGTTGGCTTTTACAATTGGGATTTATTAGCTTACAAGCTTACAGCTCTGAGGCCTTGAAAATGTCCAAATCAAGGCATCATCAGGCAATGGTCTCTCCCTGAAGACTGACAGCTGGCAATCCTGAACTTCTCTGTCACGTGGCAAGAGACCTGGAGGAGTCTGCTTGCCTCTCTCTTCTCTTCCAGGTTTCATTGGTTTCAACTTCTGGCTTCCATTGCTTTCTCTCTGCTTTTGTGGCTTTCTGTCTCTCTCTCCGTATTCATCACGTTTATAAAGGATTCCAGTAGGAGGATTAAGACTCATCCTGGGCCATGCCTTAATTGAAGTAACCTAATCAAAAGGTCCCACCCACAATAGGTTCATACTCACAGGAATGGACCAGCTTTAAGAACATGATTCTCTGGGGGTACATATAGTCTCAAACTACCACAAGAAGGATTTCTCTATCCTGGATTTAAGTCCACCTGTTTTTCAGACCTACAGGTTCTCAAGATCATGGTTTATGCCATTATTAAGGTTTTTAGGTAAGAAAGAAGCATTTTTCAGACTACCCTTTTTTTTTTTATTTTTTATTTTTATTTTTTTAAGGTTTTTATTTATTTATTCATTTATCCCCCCCTTGCTGCTTGTGCTCACTGGGTCAGCTAACCACGCCGTGCGGGCGGGCTTGCCTTCACCAGGAGGCCCCGGGAACCGAACCCGGGGCCTCCCATATGGTAAACGGGAGCCCTACTGATTGAGCCACAGCCGCTTCCCTCAGACTACCCTTTTAAATGCCATATGATTAAGTCAGGGTGGAGAAAAGATGGGAGGGAAGGAACCACTGGAGGGCTGCTGCAGCCCTCCAGGAGATGGTGGCCTGGACTAGAGTAATGTATGGGGAAGAGGAGATTGGGGCGATATTTCAGAAGTAAAAGGAAGAAGACACTATGACTGACTAAATGGTGAAGAAGAGGGACAAGGAGACTTAAAAGATATGAGTCTAGAGGTCAAGAGAAAGGCCTTGGATGGGGATACTGGTCCAGACACAGGCAGCTTTGAAGCAATGGAATGGAAGAGAGCACCCAGGGAGTGCCCTAGAACACAGGCTGAGAAATGCCCCCCATCAAGGACAGGTACGTGAAGTGGAAATTGCAAAAGAGCCTGCAAAAGAGACTGAGGATGAATGGACAGAACAGTAGGATGGAAAAATAGAGTGTAGTATCAAGGGAGCTCAGGGAAGTGGGTCTTTCAGGGAGGCGTGAGTCAGCGGCAAAGTGATGACTCCAAAGGGTTCACTGGATTTCATAAACTGTGCATCATCTTGACAAGGCTGGTTCAGAGAAGAGCCGAGTGGGTGTCAGGATTCCGTGGTGGTTGGCTTCTCAGTCTACCTATAAATGAAGGCCAGAATAGTCACAGTCATATCCACTTGTCTAATAAAGATCTCTGTGTGAAAAGTTGCATTTGTAACCATCTTGTTTTGTACTGAAGGGTGCTTGAAGATTATGTGTAAGAAGTTCCATTTGGGGCAACTAGCCTTCAAAGCTTTAAAGTTTATTGCTGTGCATTAGAACCTTTACGCATTTCGTGTTAGTTGTCAAAGTTAGCATATTCAAATTGGCAACTCTCTTCCACATATAAAAGGTCTTGAGTCTTTTGTTTGTCAGAAGAATCTCAGAGAACTATATCATCATGTCTTATCCTCTTAGGTGTAAAGGAAATTAAATTGGTGACAGGTGAAAGTTTTTTCTAAAAATAATGTTTAGCAGAGACAAATGGTCATCGATGTCCTTTACCTTGGGAAGGCAACAGTACCTAAGACAGAAATTTGGGGAAAACTAGCCAAAATGTACAAGATTATACCAGATGCCATCTTTGTATTTGGATTCAGAACCTATTTTGGTGGTGGCAAGACAACTGGTTTTGGCATGATTTACGATTTCTTGCATTATGCAAAGAAAAATGAACCCAAACACAGACTTGCAAGACATGGCCTGTATGAGAAGAAAAAGGCCTCAAGAAAACAACGAAAGGAATGCAAAAACAGAATGAAGAAAGTCAGGGGGACTGCAAAGGTCAGTGCTGGTGCTGGCAAAAAGGAGTAAAGATTCTTCAGTCACTTGATTGTGCAGATTTTTCACCAGTGGATTGATAAAACTATAAAAAACTTTTAAAAAAGCAAACACAAATTTAGGGTTTTCCACATTTTTCAAATTCATTTTATTTTCTCCCATTGGAAAACATTTACTATCAATGTGGAAAATTTTGAAAATTCAGGGAAAAAATAGAAAAGGGGGGGTAAACATAGACTTATCATTCAAAGACTGTTAACATTGTGATGTATTCTACCTGGTCTTTCTAGAACTTTTTTCTTCATATCAGTAATCAAATAATAGTGGACAATTTTCTTACACTTATTTTTAGAAGTAATAGAAGACTCCAATTTAAAATGTTGCAGCAAAGCTATTTCTGCTCCCTTTTTATGAATTGCCCCAAAATAAGAATGAAAAGTGAAACATCCATAACCTCAGACCTCAGTATTTGTGAAGAAGGGCTAAGGGCTGCCCTTAAAGATTGAGGACACCAAGAGAGAAAACCCACAATCCCAGATCTTGGGCACCCTTGGAGCACAGAGTCCTCTGAGATTGGTGGTTTACAGACCCTGAGGGGAAAAATGCAATGACTACTTGTGCAGGACAACTATTGAAAGGCAGAGGTGGGCTTTGGGAGTTTCCTGACCCCTGGGTTGGCAGCAAGGATGGGCTACGGAGGCAGGGCTGAATGAGGACCTGTAGATACATCATCTTTGCAATCACCCTGTAGGGCTGAAAAGATTCTGCTGATTTTTAGCTTCTGAAAAGAGGAAAGCTCCGCCAACCTCATGACAGTTATAAAACTCTGTGCCACATGCAACTTTGCTCTGAATCAGAGAGACTTTGATGCCCCAAGCACTGCCCTGACCCTCTTCCCACACTATATTCCTGGAAGCAGCTGGATCCAGGAAACAAGGATCTAACCCTGGGAGAAGAAAAGGGCCCCCTGTGTACATGTGAAGGGGGAGCCCACGAGGACAGCTGAGGGGCAGGTCTAGAGAGCCCCCAGTCAGGACCCAAGGGCAGAAGTTTAAGTGATGTGTTTGATTAACCAAGAGAGAAAAAAAATGTCTCCTTGTAGGAGGCAGAGAATTTGGAGATAAATTAATGTTAGATACATAGAAAACTATAAATAAACAAAAAATAAGATTAATCCTGAGTAAAGCCAAAAGTTGTGTAAGAAATGAAATGCAGTCATAGCAGATCACCTAGCCCAGCTGGGAATAGAGAGTCATAACAAGGTAAGCACTGAGTATTGTTCTAACCCCAGCTGGTGGGATAGCCGTAGTGACAGGATGTGAGGAGGGGATGCTGGAGAGGGAGTGTCACTGAGCTCAATCTTCCAGAAAGAAGTAGATAACACCTAAAACTGAGAAATTAACAACTGCAGTATTTGGAAATAGAGAGCAAATACCAAAAGAAACAAAGCAAAATGGATGCCTCCAGGAGGAGGAAGGCAGGTGAGGCAGGAAACTGGTTTTTATACTAAGCCTTGTAGAACTGACTATCAACACTAAGTACATGTACAAGTTTTGTTTTTTAAATTTACTGAAAATTCTTATAACGAAATGATTTAGAAAGTGGTGGGGGATTTGTGTATCTCCTATTATGGAGGGTTGGTTTTTTCCCCTTATATACTGAATCTCAGAATCTATGTCTTATGGACCCATAGTCTTGGCAATCCGGTGGTTTTATACACCACATGCTCTACAGCATGATGATGATAGTCCCAGCCTGACCTTTTCCTTGCATATTCTAAATTTTGAGTTTTTCTGGTCTGGCATTTGTTCTCTACAACTAAAGGAACTACAGTGCTTGGTCCTGAAAATTACAGGCTGGGGAGAGGGAAAAAATCTCAGCAAGGTAAGCCAATACTGTTCCTCTTTCCCTTTATAGCTACAGAAAGGCAAGTACTGCTAAGCTTCATAAAACTGTCTTTCCAAATGGTATTTCTAGCAAAGGAGAATTGTGTAACACATCTGGACTTCTGAGACTGTTGCTGCATCCTGTGAAAGTAATCATTAACTGCTAAAAGCAAGTCTGTTAGTCTGATGAGTTGTCTAACTAAATAATGTGCCGCTCAGATAATATTTAAAATTGAAACTTTTTTTTTTTTGGAAGGAACATACATTTGTGAATTTGCTTTCTCAAGCCAGAAGAGGTGTTATGTTGTTATCATCTTGCATGAGGTATGGTAGACCAGAAGCAGATCGAGAGAGAGACCAGAAGAGTTTGCAAGTTTTGTTATACTCACAGTTCCCAGGAGAGAGGGCAGCATGCCACATGGGGAAACACCAGGATTGGTCGTGAAGCAGAGTGTAATAGTTTGGCATTGTTTATGAATTCCAAAAATAGTTATTAGTTTGTAAACTGGTCTGTCAGAGGTATCGCTTTTAAGTGATTAAATTATGATTAGGGCTTTGATTGGGCCACGTCAGTAAGGTGTTGAGTCCCCGCCCCTTGGTGGGTGGGGACTCACAGATAAAAGACATGGCAAAGGACAGAGTTGGAGTCTTGATGATGAGTTTTGAGCTGGAGCCCGGGAAATGAACACACAGGAGAAGAACACAGAGGAATAGAGACAGCTCCTTAGACATGGCAGAAGCCCTGGGGAGAGAGACAGAGCCATTCGCCCAATAGTCTACAGCTGGCCTTGTGGAGCGAGCACAACAGCTGAGCCAGGAGAGAAATGGAGCTCCAGGAAGAGAGGAACCGAAGAAGCCTGAACTCTTGTCAGACATTGGCAGCCATCTTGCCCCAACATGTGGCAATAGATATTGGTGAGGGAAGTAACTTACGCTTTACGGCCTGATAACTGTAAGCTTCTACCTCAAATAAATACCCTTTATACAAACCAATGGATTTTTGGTATTTTGCATCAGCACCCCTTTGGCTGACTAATAGACACAGAGAACAAGTGAGACTGAGCAAGTATCTCTGTTGTGGTTTCTGTGAGGAGTGTGAAAGGGTAGGCAGGGTGATGCCAGCCTGGTTCTGGTTGGCCATGTTTGACTGATGCACTGGTCAGTTTGAGGTTGCTTACTTGTAAGTAGGCTGGGGTTTGAATTATCTAGAAAGAATAGATATATAGGTGGGCTTGGCCACCTGAGGGTGCCTATAGATTTTAAAACATCAATTTACAGAAGATGGAAAAGGTGGTTAATACAAGAGGGTCATGAGCTCTTCCTTCTTCTCACACAGACATGGAGATAATAAAACCTATTCTTTTGCTCAACTTCTTAAGAGATTGAGAGTTTGTATTTCATTTCTTACCCAATTTACTCATTATTCATCTTACCCATTTCTTACTTAGGAACTGCTGCCACACTTGGGACTGACATCCCTTCTGGCCTGGCAGCAGGAGGAACCACCCCCAAGAAACTATAGGGACTCAGTTCCACTGGCCCCAGCCCCCACACACCCATGACCACCACCTGCTGGTAGTACAAGCTCTGCCAAACCATGCTTGCTCCTCCTTTCTTTCCAAAGCACTTTCTCTTCCCAGACCCCAGGCAACATCCACAGCCCACGTTTCAGCACCCCTGCCTCAGGTCCTGCCTGAGGATTCTTTTCTTGCTCCCACACTCACCATAAATGGATGGAAGAGGAAATCTCTTTTCACTGCAGACCTCTGGGGCCTGGTTGATCTCTGTAATGGGATACACCAGGCTAGCTTGGTGGGCTAGCCTGGGTCCTGCCTGCTACAACAAATGCTGTTGCTCTACATAGTCTTTCAAGACACAGGCTCAATTATCAGGATTATAACCCATTGTAAATAAGCTCAGGAACCTATTCTGACCCAAGACCCCAGACTCTCTTTCTTTACCTATCTATCAGAGCTTTGGTTATAGTGTGGCTCTTTCCTCTGAAATCTCTCATGTTTATGGGTTGCGAGGAGAAATCTACCTTGGTATTTAGATGTATAGGGTTTGGGACTTCAATATTAAGGGGGAAATAGCCCTCAGACCTCGGCACTTTAAAGATTAATGCCAGAATAGCATATTGACAGAACTGAATAGAAAAGGGCAGTGACAGATATGTCCTCCCCGTGGCACTCGGGGCTGGGCAGTATTGGGGCGTTTTCCTAATTCCTCTCCCTCTTAGAACAGTTTACCAGGAGTTAGTATTGTGCTAAATTCTCTGAAAATCTGAGGTGCAGAGGGTGCACCTACAGCTCTGTTCTTTCCTCTACAGGGACCTCCAGGCACTGTGGAGACCTGCACCTGCCTGAGGGTCCCCTAGACCTCTCTGTCCAAAGAGCGCTTCGCGCGTTCCAGCCGCCGCAGCCTCTCCTCAATCTCTCCGAAACGAAACCCCATATCCTTCTTTCTTCTGTGCCGCCCGTTTTGCTCTGGTGGCAATGTCTGGTCTCACCCCTTCCCCACTTCACCCTGATAAGGGAAGTGCTGGGACCCTAACCCCCTCAGCAGAAACCCACAGCTTTAGGATAATAAACTCCCCTCAGTCCCTTTCTCCCCTCCTCCCCCCTTTTCTCCATGGAATCCATGTCAGGAAGATAAAGCACCCCCTGCCTGGCCCTTTGAACTGAAATTTACAACTCTAAACAGATAATGACGCTTTTCCTTCCTATAGGCCCTCTGCTTTTAGGAAGATAAGCTAACCTCCCTCCTCTGCTTTTGTAACCCTGCCTGACCGCTTGCTTAGGAATTTGCCCTCTTAGTGTTCCTATACAAACTCATGAAAATCGAGAAACAGGGCTCAGAATTTAGAGACTGAATTCTCCTCTGGGCCCGCACCCACGAGTGCCGCTTGGGTTTCACTCCGTTGGCAAGAACCCGGCCCTTGGCACAACCACTCTCAGCTTTCTGGGGAAGCTGCTGCAGAGTCTGGAGCTAAAAAAACTGCGAAGCACCTCTTAAAAAAAAAAAAAAATATATATATATATATATATATATATATATAACTAACATTTTTGTAAGCAAATGCACATACATGCATATATATTTATATATCATTTTACAAATATTGGTATGTATTGTGAAAATTTTGATTTTTACCCACAATAAAAAATAAATTAAAAAATAAATAAAGATCTTTACAAAAGTTTAAAAAAATAATAATAAAAAATTAAAAAAAAATTTTTTTTAAGCTGCGACGCACAGGCAGAGAGGTGCGCCTGGCGGCGCCGCTGCGGCCCCGGGGTGCGGGGCGGCCCAGAGCCCTGAGGGGTGGGGAGAATCAAGGCTTCGAGGATCCCAGCAGCCGGGCCAGAGCCAACGCCTCTTCCGGCTGGCGCGGGCCCCTCCCTCCCACACACGTCGTCGCTGGGCACCTGTGCGCTCCTTCCGCGCACAGGCGGTGCCCACACCCTGGAGGCGCCAGAGCCGCTGTGCTAGCTGGCTGGGTGCCACCCGGGCGGGGGCCGCGGAGGCGAGGGCACCGAGCCCCGGCAGCAGCTCCTCCCTGGCACCCACGGGCTGACGCGTGTGGTTACACCTGCCCGACTCCGGGCGCTCTCCACCCGGGAAGGGCACCGGGTCTTCCCCACATCCCCGCGCCCTCCCATCTCTGGCCCTCGCTCCCGGAGGCCAGCGCTGCAGAGTTGCGCTTCCAGCCGGTGGGTTCCTGCTTGAATTACTCAGGTCTTCCCCCGGGGAAGCGGGCGCTGGTAAGGCGAGGGTGGGAGGAGGCGGCCAGAAATCCAATCTCCGCTTTTGCAAACACACACACACACACACACACACACACACCGCTAAGAACGTTGTCGCCTTTGTCATAAGCCAAGTGTACCTGTTTGCGCTGGTTCTGAATTCTCTATACTACTTCATTGGTCTAATTGCCTAGTCTTGTACCAGTATCACACTATCTAAATAACTGTAGCCTTATGATATAGTGATAATCAGTTCCAGCCATCCAACTTTATTCTTATTCAGTATGGTCTTTGCTATTCTTGATTCTTTGCACTTTCGTATACATTTTAGAAACAACTTACCAATCTCTGTCTCTTAAGTTTGATTGGAATTTCATCGAATCTGTGTATTGATTTTGGGAGCATGTACATTTCTATTATGTTGAGTAGTCCAGCCAATGAATATTTATGTCACTTTTCTTTTATTTCTCTCAATAATATTTTACAATTTTCGATGTAGAATCCTATACATCATTCACATGATTTATTCCTAGGTATGTGCTTTATGCTATTATAAATGGTTTCTTCTTTTAAAAATTAATTTCCTAATTGTTACAGATATATAGAAACACAATTGTTTTTTGTATTTTGACATATCTAAATTCACTTAATTCTAAGATTCTAACCACATTTATTTTCAGATTTCATACATGTACAACCATGCTGTGAATAATTGGAAAGTTTATTTCTTCATTTTCAGACTTTATGCTTTCCATTTCTTTTTCTTTCCTTATTGCACTAATTAGAACCTTCAGTACAATGTTGAGTAGAATTGGTAATAGCAAGTATTGTTGTCTCATCATTAATCTTAAGGAATTGCCATTAAGTATGACACTAGCTGTAGGTTTTATGTGATAATCTTTTTTAAAAAATATTTATTTATGTATCCCCCCCCCCCCCCCCCCCCCCCCCCCCCCAAATGGCTCCCTCATCTGTTTGCTTGTTGTCTGTTTTTTCTTTAGGAGGCACGGGGAACCAAACCCTGGACCTCATATGTGGGAGGCAGGTGCTCAACTGCTTGAGCCACATATGCTCCCAAAACATCAGGAAACTTTTTGTTTTGTTTTTGAGGTGCCAGGACTGGGGATTGAACCTGGGACCTTGTATGCGGGAGGCCAGCGCTCGACTGCTGAGCTACATCAGCTTCCCTAAAACTGACTTTATTTTTTTTTTTTTTAGGTACTGGGTATTGAACCCAGGACCTCGTATGTGGGAAGTCAGTGCTCAACCACTGAGCCACACCAGTTTCCCCTTGGTAATCTTTATGAGACTAAGGAAGTCCCCTTCTATTTTTAGTTTACTGAACTTTTTATCATGACTTGTTGAATTTTATCAAATGATTTTTCCTGTATCTATTGATATAACCACATGGTTTTTCTCCTTTACTCTGTTAATGGGTAAATCACATTGATTGATTTTTCTCATGTTAACCAACTATTCCCAGAATAAACCCAACTTGATGAATGCATTATCTTTTTTATATACTGCTGGATTTTGTGTGCTAGTATTTAGGAATTCTGTGCCTATCATCAAGAAAGATATTGGCCTGTAATTTCCCAGTAAGGTTTTGGCATCAAGGTTATGCTGCCCTCATAAAAAGAGTTGGGAGGCCTCCCTTCTTTTCTATTCTTTAGATAAGATTGTATAAGCCTGCATTATTTCTTCCTTAAATATTTGGAAGAATTCACCAGTGAAATTAAATGGGCCTGAATTTTTTACGTGGGGGAGTTTTTTATTATTGTTTTTGTTGTTACTAACTCCATTTATCCAATGGCTATAGTCCTATTCAGATGTTCTCTTTGTTCTTTGGTCAGTTTAATAAGTGGCCTCTCAGCCACTTACCAAACCTCTCTGACTCTCAACCTCTGCTTGCAAATTGGCAAATCTTGAGGGAAAAAGCCACACGAAAAAGTTGGATTCCCTTCTCCATGCTTCCCTTTTTGCTAAGATCTTCACCTCTCAAATCCTCACTGCTTTGATAACTCTGATGCCTTCAACCCAATTGTATACATTTTGCCCAGTTTTTAAATTTGCTCTGAGTGAGTATTGATCTGCTATAAGCTAGAATTCCATTAGGACAGTTATTATTTACTTTTTTTGTTGTTCATACATTTTTATAAGTGATTATATACTTCATTTTAAAAAATCCGCCTCCCCCCATGGCTCCCTCATCTTGTCTGCTCATCTTCTTTAGGAGGCACCGGAACTGAACCCAATTGCTTGGGCCACATCTGCTCCCCGCCTTATTTGCTTTTTTAAAAAAAATTATTTATTTCTCACCCCCCCCAATTGTCTGCTCTCTGTGTCCATTTTGCTGTGTGTTCTTTTGTGTCTGCTTGTCTTCTCTTTAGGCAGCACTGGGAACCAATCCTCGGACCTTCCACAGTGGGAGAGAGGCACTCAATCTCTTGCGCCACCTCAGCTCCCTGGTCTGCTGTGTCTCTTATTGTCTCTCCCGTGTCTCTTTTTGTTGCATCTTCTTGCTGCGCCAGCTCTCCACACGGACCAGCACTCCTGCGCAGGTCAGCACTCTGCATGGCCCAGCACTCCATGTGGGCCAGCTCTCTGCTTGGGCCAGCTTGCTGCTTGGGCCAGCTTGCTGCTTGGGCCAGCTTGCTTTCACCAGGAAGCCTTGGGAATTGAACCCTGGACCTCCTATATGGTAGGCGGGAGCCCAATTGCTTGAGCCACATCTGCTTCCCTTATTTCCTTTTTTTTTTTTTTTTTAGATTTTATTATTTATTTATTTACTTTTATCCATTTTTAACACACACACCCCGTTTTTGCTGTTTTTGTGTCCATTTGCTGGGCAATTCTCTGTCTGTTTCCTCCCCTCTCTTCTCATTCTTCTCCTTCTGTCTTCACCGGTATTTTATCCTGGGAAACTTCGATGTGTGAGAGAGGCATTCTGACACCTGCGCCACCTTACTTCCTCGGCACGTCTTGTCTTGGCTCTCCCTTGTGTCACTCTCCTGTTATGTCATCATCCTGCTGCATGGCTTGGCGGGGCCTGGCATGCCTGCACTCAGTGCCTGACAGCGCACCCGCGCGTGGGGCCTGGCAGCCCGTGCGCCTTCTATATTTTTCTTTATTTTACCGGGAGGTCCTGGGGATCGAACCCAGATCCCTCCATATGGGAAGTGAATGCCCAACCATTTGACCCACATCCGCCCCCTTATTTGCTTTTTTTTCTTTTTTTTTTTTTTCCTTGATTAAGGACAAAATGTCTGATTTAATTTTTTTCTTGTATTTTTTGAAGAAGATACTCCATTTGTAAATTCAAATTTGGTTGGCCCTTTTTAGTCTTTTTGCTTAATATTTTGAACACTTCCATTTTCTTCTTTTTGTAGAGCCTTTGAGCTTCTTCGCTTTCTTGTTTTCTTTTCTCAAATTCTTGTTTCTTAGCAGCACGCTTGGCTTGTACCTGTTCATATTCTTCTTGTGCTTTTTGATTTGATGTTTTCTTTTTATTTTTCTTTGAAGTAGCAATGGAATTTACTGTCTTGCAACATCGTTCTGCTGGTAGAGTCTGGTCAATGCTACATTGTTCTTCAGGCAAAGCCTGGTCAATGCTGCCTTGTTCTGGCAAAGGCTGGTCAACTTGTTCTTCTGACAATGTTTGGTCAACTTTTTTAAGTTGCTTCCTAAGTCTTTCCTCTTCAGCTAAATAGAGATGTTTCAGATGATCTAGGTATCGATCTGTGAATTGGGATTCTTGTGAGGTTTGAGCCTTTTGTGCCTTCCATAGCAATTTCTTGTAATTTTTCTGAATCTTCAGCTTTCTTCGAAATGCAAAGCCTTGCCCCTCGTGGACACTCCCCACGTGGGCCTTCAGATGGTTAGGATGCCACGTTCTCTGTTTCATGTTCTTATTCCTGAACCGAACCTGAGAAACTTCTCCATGCATCCCCAAACCCCCTGCTTGCCACCTTGCTGCCGGCCTCACAGGCGCCATGGCAAACCACCTCCTTATTTGCTTTTTTTTTTTTTTTTTTAAAGATTTTATTTATTTATTCATTTATCCCCCCCTTGCTGCTTGTGCTCGCTGGGTCAGCTAACCACGCCGTGCGGGCGGGCTTGCCTTCACCAGAAGGCCCCGGGAACCGAACCCGGGGCCTCCCATATGGTAAACGGGAGCCCTACTGATTGAGCCACAGCCGCTTCCCTCCTTATTTGCTTTTAATAAGAAAGAAAATCAAGAGTCAAAGAGGTTAAACTTTTACAAAATTACATTTTGGCGATATAACATTTAAATAGTGTGCCTCTCAAATGGTAAAGAATTATCATACAGACCAAATTCTCTGACAACAATGTATTTAAGTTAGAAAGCAATGATAAAAATATTAAATTTGTCCATCCATATGTTTGGAAATTAAAGAAAATAATTCGAAAGTACTCATGGAGAGTACTTTAGGAGAACTGGTTGGAAAAACTTTTAGAAAGTCAGCAGGAATTGGCTGTTGCTTGCTGTTTGTTAACAAGATATCTCAATAAAGAGATGATTTCAACTCTCTTTTCAAGTAGAGATGGAAAAAAAATGGAATTCTGCTTGAAAGGATTGTGTACCTGCAAGGAAAAATGACCAAGGGTCCAGATTGGAAAAGCCAACTGCTTCTGTAACCTAAGCAGTGAGAAATAAAGACTGTTCCTCACAGTTTTTCTCAAAGGTCTCCCATGAAGATATTCCATCAAGACAATGGGAGGTAGCCTAGAGGCAAAAATTCGAATAAGGAATTCACCTTCCCTCTGAAGCTTATTGGCCTCCTCTGTATTTTCTTGGCCTATGTGCAGAAAACTATGTTAAAGAATATGGTCTCTCCAACCCAAAGAAGTCATTATTTATCAAAGGAGTCCAAAATTCTGTTGATAGATATAACCTCACGAAAATCAAAATGAGTAAGATTGTGGCCCTACCTCTGATTTTTCTTGTGATTTGCTAAATATACCCACGTAATCCTAAATGGGGGCAAAGAAGAAAAGAATTTGGAGCGAGATCAAATCACACCATTTATTGCTAATGAGTTTCGTAAATATTTTCAAAAGGCCCATATCCCAATGTTTATTGTCATTCGTTGTCAAAATAAGGAGGATATGATAAGTATAGTTTCCTGCTATGAAACAAGTCCAAACAAGAGTTAGCAAAGTGCAGGCTATATGTGAGCCAGTTATGCAGACAAGATCTGAGAAGCTAAGGTTTTCCTGGTATTTACACTTGTCCTCTGGAGGTAAAATGGAATAACGTTGGATTTGGTTCATATCCTAACAGTGAAAACGTCCAGTGGTCTATCCCTTTCTCAGCTGATGTCACGGGCATAAGTACAGCTACATTCATTGTTATAAAATTTTTAATTATTTTATCACAGACCATAAATTTTACTGCCCTACTATCTACCCCATGCTGATGTCAGGAAATGTGAGTAGGACTGGAATGACACTGGAGTGACAGTACTAGGTCACAGCCATCTTAACCATGCTAGAAAGGTAGTATTAACAAAGAAATTCAGATCTATAAACATATTACTTGTGTCATTCTTTTGTGGCTAAGCCGGATGTAAAGAACGTGTGTGTGTGTGTGTGTGTGGTGACACACCTCTTCCATTCCTTAGTACCCTTAGGCAGTCCGTGTGATTTGGATAGGAATGAACCAGATTTGGATAGATGGCCAATCAATGATTGGCTCACGGATGGAAATGTGACCAAGCTAGACAAATCAAAGTCTTCCCTGGGAATTTTGCTGAGTTGTTGGGAATGGTCCTCTCTGTTTTCCTCCATAGTTATGAACTATAACAACTATGTAAGCCTAGAGCTGCTAGCAACTATTGTGGAGAGAGTTTACCAGAGAAAGAGGTCAACTCAGACAAAATCAAAACCAAGATATAGGTGTGGGATGCAGGGGAGAAATAAAAAGACACACACAAGAGAGAATATTGTTGACAACATTGGAACGCCTGGCTCTAACAATGTCAGTTCTTCCCTTGGATGCCCAATATATATGAGCCAATGAATTATTTTTTGCTTAAGACATTTTGAGTTGGTCTCACTTATACTCATGCCCATTTTGCTAGGAAGATATTCCCAAGCAAATCATAAAGATTATGTAACACTATTCAACATAAACAGGTATTTCCATCACTCAGCTGTGGAATGGGCCTGGGCCTGGGACAGGGCACTGAAGCTGAAACTTGCAAAAATAGGCAGTTATGAGCAGCCTCATTCAAATGGTATGGAAGAGAGAATGAGATCAGAATCCAAATACAACAGCATTAAGCTTTATATTCACATGCCTGTTGGCATCTACCTTACCACACAATCCACTTTTCAAAGTATAAAGAACCTCAGTCGATTATTCTGGCCTTCAGTGTGTATATAGAAAGAACCATCCGACCTGTCTTCTAATCACAGATGAAAATTATTCTAGGAATTTCTGGAACATGACAGTGGAAGGAAGCAGGGAGTGAGAGAGCCAGTGAAACATCCAAACTTTCCTAGGGCAAAGGGAAAGATCCACAACTCAGGGAACAATCATTGAGGCTTCACTGTCACCGCTGTGACCCCCAGCTGATCTGATATTCCATGGGTACCCAGCTCAGGACTCTGCACAGTACAGAACCAGCCCCCAAGCTCCCATGGACCCCCAGTCTAGGCCACTGGTTTAATGAAGCCGTAATCCATGCACTTGATGAGACATTCTCGGGCTGTCTGAACCACTTCCTTCTTCTTCTCATCCGGTTCCTGTTTGCCCACAACTGTCAGGATCTCCAGCAGCTCACTCTCCACCAGCTTCTTAGCCAGCTCGGCATCGGCTGCCAGCAGGTTGTAGGCGATGACCAGGCCCCGGTGTTGGACTGACAGCTGGTCGTGCAGGCAGAGTCGCTGTAGGATCTCTAACCACTGGGACGTCTGGAGAGGGAGAGGTGGGTAAGGAAGGATTGGAGAGAACAGTGGGGAGACAGAGCAGCTTTGGGGACAAGATAAACAGAAGGCATTGGCCAGGTCCAGATTCTAGGCTCTCACAGGGCAAGCACATATCTGGTTACCTGGGCATGGTTCCCAGCACATGCCTACTTGAGCCCTTTGGGACTAGCTGGGGAAAGACCATCTCTTTACCTGGGCCAGGGCAGGAATCAGAGAACTAGGAGGATCTTGAAATTATTTTACAAGAGGAGGGACTTAAGTCCAAGGAGGAGATGTAACTTAGCTAAGGCCACACATCTGGGAAGTAGTAGAGGAGAAACACTCGCCCATCCATTTATTTTTTAAGTGGTTTGATAAACACAGAAGTAGGTCTCTGAGTGGAATAGGGATGCAGGGTGTTCAAAAGGAGGATTCTACCCTGGGCACATGGGGAATGTCTGCCTCTACCAACCCAGGTGCCCTTTGAGACCTGAGCACCTGGCATGCCCAGCCAGTACTTTAACTGGAGTCAACACTGGAGGCTGGAGTATACCATTGCTTCCATCCCTCACTGCATGGATGGGGAAGCAGCCAGATGCTGTGCAGGGGGAGGTAGGGCTCTAGACTACTCTGATCACTCCCAAGAGACAGAAATGGAGCTGGGAAAAGAACCAGGAGGCTTGACTCATATCATTCACAAGATTTACATGGGGCAGCAGAGTAGAATAGTTATCAGCCTGGGTTTTGGAATCGGAGAGACCAGTATTTAAGTCCCGGCTCAGTCACTTACAAACTGTATGACTTCAGCTAAGTAATTTAACCAATTGGAGCCTCCAGAGCTTCACGTGTCATCTGTTATGCCTACCACATAACACTATGATGATTTAATGAGACGATACTTGGACAGAGCCTAGCATGGGGCCTGGAGCATAGAAAGAGGTCAGCAAGTGGAAGTGGACGGGGGCGATGATTTAAGACACTGACCCAATGATTTTCCCTTTGAGCTTCCTTACACCTGTGGTTATCCTCACCCTCCATTGTGAGCAGGGACAGCTTTCTACATGCACTGTTCTCAGAGGGGGTGCGGAGGCACGTGTTTTACTTCTGAGCTTCTAAGCAGACTTTTCTAAACTCCGTACTGCGTCTCCAACCTCAAGGAAAGGAAATTAAAGTTCAGCTAGTTGGGAGCAGATGTGGCTCAAGCGGTTGAGCGCCTACTTCCCGCATATGAGGTCCCGGGTTCAATCCCCAGCCCCCGTACCCTCAAAAAAATAAAATAAAATAAAATAAAGTAAGTTCAGCTAGTTGTGGTAGGGTTCATAGAACATTTCGATGCTGATGGGATAATGCATGCAGTACCCATCCACTCTGGGATGAGTCCTTGGAAGCTGGAGGGAAGGAGTGATAAGGTAGGATCCCAGGGAAGTAGGAGCTGTTATCTGGCTTCCCAGGGAATATCCCAGCAGAGATGAGACTCCCAAGATATCCAGGGTCCTTAGAGAAGCAGTGGCTGAGGGAGGCTCCTGTGCAACTTCCCAGAGTCCCCAGAACCCCAGTGAGGGGACAGGAATGCAGCCAAGATTCCTGAGCCCCTCAGAAGGAACACAGAGGTGGTCAGGAGTGGGCCAGCGATCCTGGAGGATTCCAGTCACTCCCCAACTGGTGTGTGGCCCTGGACTAGTTGCCTTCCTGCACCTCAGTTTCCTCATCTATAAAACAGGGATACTACTACTACTAATGGCCACCCTGCAGGACTGCAGGGAGGATTAAATGACAATATATGCAAACACTTAGAACAGCGCCTGGCACACGTATCTGTAAGGAGCCACAGCATTCCCCACGTACACCTGCTGGCTGGAGTCCAGCGACCACCATTACTTCAGCAGCTGCTGCTGTGGGCCACTGGTTTTCAAAGGGTGGTCCCAGGCCAGAAGCACCCCACCCCCAAACTACTGACGCAGAGTATCTGGGGCGAGTGTGTTTTAACAAGCTCTCTAGGGGATTCTGGCACACTTTAAAGCTCAAGAAACACTACTTTATGAGAAGAGGTGAGGCCCAAAGACCAAGCAGGGTGAGCTACACCCAGCAGAGAGACCCCTCCCCTGGTGCCAGAACAACAGAGACCCTTGGAACTCAGAGAACACACACACAAACACACACAGACGCAGACACACTCTCACACATAGACCCTTAAATAGACTTTCTTAAAGTGCAACTTGCATTTAAACCAGCCTTGAGTCCATTTCAATTGGCATGTTTACATTTTCCACCATCAGTGGGAAAGGTGCTAAGTTCCATTTGGTGAAATAGTTTCATTTTGTGCCCCTTTGGAATTGGGTCGAGATTCCTTTACACCTGCTGAGATGCCCATGGTCCCACCATAGGCTTTGGTCATCATGTCCTCATAGGAGGATCTGTGTCCTCTTCTCCAAACCATGAGTCCCCGTGGGACTGCCAACCACTTCCACACTTCTCTTGGGGAACTCGGGAGTAAGTGTGGTTGTTATTGTTATTATCCTTAAGTAAAGAGTGACAAGCACCACCAAAGGCAGAGGCTGAACTACAGTGGAAGGGATTTGAGGCAATGCAATTGGGAAGCCCAAATAGTGAATGCAAGGGGCTGAAGAGCATAGGGGGTAGGGACAGACACCAAGGGTCTGGGAGGGTTCCAGTGGGTCTGGCCTCACACAGGGCAGTGTGGTCTCCTGCCCCCAGGGCCCGCGCTCACCACTTGGGTCATCTTGAAGCAGAGTTTCTTGTGCGCTGCTGTCAGCATGGCCAGGGCCCCTGCGGCTGCATTCTGCACCTTGTCGTCATCCTCCCCGCAGAGCAGTACCACCAGCTTCAGCCGGTCATTGCCATCGGCCAGGAACCTCTCCTGTACCTACGGGAGGCAGTCACGGGGCTCAGAGAAGATCGCCCCACCTGTCCAGCCTAAAGAGGAATGGTGCATCTCACCCAGGATCTCTTGGAGTTTCCCTTTGAGCAGCTCTCCCATGCCACCTCCCCCAGAAAACCTTCCCTGATTAGCTGGGTGAAGGAGCTACAAACTCCTCCAGCTAAAGGGTTGCAGAGAATAAGGGATTCCCCTTATAATGTGCTCCACCACCTCTGTTGGCATTCAGTTATCCACACGGGAAAGGGGCAGGCACGGTTGGCTGAAAGAACGTGGTTGACTTCCCTTGGGGAAGCTTGGAAGGTTTCTCCCACACCAAATGGGCCTTCAGGGTCTGCTCCAAAAAGGCACAGGGATCTGGGCAGGCACAGGGGACAATTAGATACTTTCCTTGATATTAAGAAACTACTGTACATTCCCACCAGGGTGAAGGGTGAAGGTATCCAAGGGGCTGAAAGCCAGGAGAGCCTCCCGGGCCTATGACATGTCTCAGAGAGGCATTAACCCCTCAAAGCATCTTACCTACCACCACCACAGTAAAATCTGGGTAATCAAGTTTAAGTGCATCTTACTGGGTCAGATTTCCTATAAGTGGAGCTTGAAAAGGGTTTAAGGTCACAGCCACCCAGGGTATGACCCTCTACCTGCATGTCCCTTCCAAGAGGCTGGAGCACTAGCCATCAGAGGTGGGGGTATGGCAGAGGTGGTCAGCACACTCCCCTTCCAGGGGCCCAGTTGCTACTGGGAGCCAGCTGTCCCACGAGGGACGGCACCTCCCCATCTCTCGCTGCTAGATGTGGCCATAGACTAGTTCTCATCAATGGAACGAGAGCGGAAGAGCCGTGTGTCACTTCCAGACCCCTCCCCATTCACCATCTGAATGGAGACCACTCCCAATGTGACAGAGGGGGCAACAGTTCTTGATGACAGCAGAATCATGGATCCCAGAGTCCTTGCTTGGAAACAAGTCACCCGAGCCAAATCGGACTAGGACATAAGCAAGACATTAACTCTCCTGCTTGGACCATTGTATATTTTTTGTTGCTTATTTGCTGCAGCAGCTAATATGAGCCCCCACAGGAAAGCTGCCTCCTTGCCCCTGCTCTCTTTCTCCCCCTCTCCTTGGACACATTGGGAGACCCTGAGGTTTTATTTCCCCTGATTCTGACAGGCTTTAATGGGTCAAGTTTTCCTCCTATAACACTGGGAAGATCCAAGACCTGAATTAAGTATTGAGGGAAACAGACTGGGTCTCACACCAGGCCCCAAAGAGAGCCCAGGAGGCCACCTTGCCTGGCTCTTGCCCAGAGGGGCCCAGATTTAGACCTTATGTTTTCCCCTGTGAGATTATACACATAGGCAGAGAGGTACTCTGACAGGTGGAAAGAGGACATCCACTATGCAGTTATAGTTTGTCCCATTACTGGGCCATGATGCCTACTGAATGTTTTGAATTCATTTTATTTTTGGAAATCCTGTAATTATCCTGTGAAAAACACATTTACATTTATTGCAATTTCTATGGAAACAGCTCATTAAATATTAGCATTTAAAATACTCTAACTGCGAATATTGTCGCTGTCCTGATTTTGTGATAATCAGGGTAGGCAACATTTCATTATATTAGAAACCATGCATGTGTCCCCAGACTTAGTTTTTCTCCCTAGGTCTGGTTTTTAGAATGTTGGTGATAAACTAAGCCTGATTTATTATATGACCATCCTGTATGGGAAAAGACTGTAGCTCTGGGTATCTTTGGTCAACCTTAAGAGAAATAACAGGGGGGCAGATGTGGCTCAAATGGTTGGGCATCTGTCTCCCATATGGAGGCACCTGGGTTTGATACCCAGGACCTCCCGGTAAAAATTTAAAAAAAGAAAAATATAGAAGGTGCACGGGCCACCAGGCTCCGTGCACAGGTGTGCTGTCAGGCCCCGCAAGTGGGTGAGCCCCCCAGGCCCTGCACGTGGGTATGCCGCGAGGCCCTACGAGTGGGTACACAGCCAGGCCCCGTGTGTGGGTGCACCACCAGACCCTGTGAGCCACGCAGCAAGATGATGACGTAACAAGAGAGTGACACAAGGGAGAGCCAAGACGAGATGTGCCGAAATACCAGGAACTAAGGTGGCGCAGGCGGTAGGACGCCTCTCTCCCACATCGGAGGTCCCAAGGATTGAATCCCAGTGAAGCCAGGAGGAGAAGGATGAGAAGAGAGGGCAGGAAACGGACACAGAGAGTTGCCCAGCAAATGGACACAAAAACAGCAAAAATGGGGGTGGGGGTAAAAATGGATAAAAGTAAATAAATAAATAAATCCTTAAAAAAATGTATAGAGGAGGAAGATACGGACTATAGTTGGTAGTAATACTTTGACAATGCTCTTTCATAATTTGTTAACAAATGTTTCACAACAATGCAGGGTATTTGTGTGTGTGTGTGTGTGGGGGGTGATGTGTGGGAGCCCTGTATGATGTTATGCATGTTTGTTTTGTAAGTTCACGATGTTTACTGAACCCTTATAGTTTATGTATGTTCATGTATGAATGATATACTTCAATAAATTGTTTAAAAAAATAAAATAAAATGCTCTAAGATTTTTTATAACTATATTTTTGCATTTTGTCATTATTAATATATGTGGAGCTTCAGTAAATGCAAGTGACCTGCCCTCTCTTGACCCCTAAGAGGCCCTGATCTCATGTCCTGCCTTGCTAGGAGGTAATTTATGGAATGGTACCTTCCAACTCATCTAGCCCAAGCTTTGGACTCAACGCCCCAGCTAAGGATAAGACTTCTGTGTGTGCTTTCCTCTGTCTCCTCAGGGTCCCTACAGGGAAGGGCGGCTGAAATCTTGGAAAGATTCCTGGATTCTGGGTTCTCGGGTGAAATGCTAGTTTAGTGCCATCCTAATAGTCCCCGGTCCCACGTGAGCCTGGAGCCATGGTCTGACTCTCCACGCCTTGGCCCCCTCCCCCACCCAAAGCCCCCACCCACCTCCTTGTTGACCACCATGTTGCACATGCACTGGGTGGCCGCCTGCCGCAGCTGGTCATGATTCTCAAACATGTAGTTCTCGATGTCTGGCAAAGCCTTTTCCTTCAAGATCTTCTGCCTGGGGTGGGAAGGGTAGAGGAAGAGAGGCCCCTGAATCCTCTCTGATGAGCACATGTGATTGGGGGCCACCCGGGGTCCAGCTCCCCATCCTGGGTGTCCCTGCCACATCCTGAGCCAGCAAGCTCTGGATGGCACTGAGCCTCCCGCTGCTCCAAGAAGGGCACCTATGGCCATAAACTGCATGACATATTGCTGGGTCCCGGCCACAGCGATGGCTTGGATCTGTCTCCACAAATGAGATTCTTTCATGTTATTGCTGGGGAGGACAAATTCTCTTTTTCTCTCCTTCCCTCTAGACATGAAGCCAAGAGGATGTGAGGTACAATGACTGTGAGAGAGGGGAAAAGCCCCTCTGAAAATTAAATTAACACAGAGAGGAGAGCGGAGGTTCAGGGAAGTAGGCAGCTTTGTAACCCCTGTGTCAGGCTACACAGGAATTCCGATTACCCTGGACTTTTAATTTACATGAATCAATAAATTCCCTTCATACTCAAGCCAATTGGGTTTGAATTTTTTCCCCCTGGCAACCAAAAGAATTCCAACTCAGTGCATTCCACCATGCCTCTGCTTCCAATAAAGAAGACACTTTATCCTCCCATCCACCTAGGTATCCTTTTGCTACTTTGAAAAGAAGTCTCTTTACAATCTTCCTTGGCTTTACACATTCACTTCGTGGTCTTTCCAAGTGCTAACTCAGATCCCTCCCACTGTCGTTTCTACCCTCTGCCTTTGAGCCTGTCCTTGGAGAAGACCAGTTAGAGCACAGAAAGTATGTGAAATTCCAGCCGATCGCATGTGGGACCCTCTCCCTGCTCCCAGCCCCACTCACCGGAGTTTGTCACTCCGCCCAGACAGGTTGGTGAGGCCTAGGAGAGCCTCATAGTTCTGGAGCCCGTCCCTTTGTGTGTCCAGGAGACGCACGAGGGGACACACCACCTCATACACCTGTGAGGAAGGGGCCAGAGTAGTGGGTCAGGTGGGGACCATGGTCCCCACGGTCCTTAAATTTGTCAGTGCCAAACTTAAACATTTCCAGAGCACTTTCCCGCACATCCTCTGATTTAATCCTCATAATGAGACTGAGAGTCAGTTTTATTGCCCTCGCTTTGCCTGGAATCCAGATACCTCCATTGACCTCCTTGAGACAGCAGGACGCCCCCGCCCAGGCTGGGGGTGGGGTGATGAGGTGAAAGCCCCTTGGAGCAGAGGAGACTCCTCCCACTCCCCCATCCCACCCACCACAGACACCTACCCGCTCCCCAGGGAAGGCGATGTCGGGGTTGGAGACAGCGGCGATCTTCGCTAGGGCATGGGCTGCCTTCACCTTGCCCACGTCTGTGCCCTCTAAAGCCAGGGGAACCAGGGCCTGCAGGAGAGGCACTTCACTACTCAGGCACAGACAGAGGCCCCTCTCTCCATCGTGCTCTCCAGCTGCTGTCTATCTGTCCGTGTCTCTCATCAGAGGTTCAGGAGAACTCAAAGATACAATCAGCTCTTGAGCATTCAGAGAAAACAACTAAACAGTTCATCACGACCGACCCACTCCCCCTGGTTCCCAGCTCACCGTGAGGTTTCCACCCCCACCCATCCAAAAGTTTGTGGGGCTTTGGGAAAAATCCGTCAACTGATCTTTTACTTTCTGCCTAAACATAACCTAACCAAAACAGCAGCCATTTATTAAGCACCTTGTATGAGCCAATACTTTAGCTGTATTTTCTCTAATCCTTGTGATATTCAGCTAAGTGTGTGTGTGGTTTTTCCCATTTTACAGATGAGGAAACCGGCTCAGGGGGGTTTCACAATTCACCCAAGGTCAGACAACTAAAGGGAGCAGAGCAAGGACTCAACTGCGAGTCTGCTGCCTCAAAGTCCATGGTCTCTCCACTTGCACTGTGCTTCCTTCCAGTGGCAAGGAGGATAACTGGGATTAGACAATCTCATGACATCAAAAAGTCAGGCAAAAGCTAGTTTGGGGCTATGGGCAAAGGCAGCACAGACAACAGAGTGACTGACTCCAGGAGGCTGGGTGGGGACAGTGGGGACATTATTCTCAGTGCAGGCGAGGAACATGCACACACACACACAGTGCAACAATACAGCACCTTCCAGGAGCAGCTTCTAGAATGGCAAGAACCTCATGTGCCCAATTATTACCTTGCCACCACCTTGAGCCACAATGGTGCCTCGGTCCTTTGGGTTGTCACACAGTGCCAGGAACACCCTGCAGGGCCAGCAGTGAAGGAGAATATTTAGTGCACCAGCACACCCTTCCCAAGGCAACAACAGGGCAGCCGGTTGGAGCCTGTGAGACCCGGGACCAACAGGGCCAAGTGGGAAGGAAAACCAATGTGCAGGTGCTCCAGAATTAGCCACCCTGGGAAGATACTGCCATGGACTTAAGAGGCTGCAAAGAGTCACCTCCCAATTCAAGGAGACAATGAATGACTCCTTGCTGCCCACGACCCCAGGAGAAACTCTTCAGCAGGGCAGTACCCCAGGACCTCTGCGATCTGGCCCTTGGCCTCCCTCCCAGGCACTCCTTGCTCCAGCCACATTGCAGCAGAGCCCTTAATCCACCTGTTTAACCTCTGTCCTCGGTGCCTTTGTATAAGCTGTTCCCTCTGCCTGGATCCCTTCCATCCCCTGAATTTGGGTGGCTCCTTTTCTTTGATCTGGGATCCACTGAGCTGTCACTTCTTCCAGGAGGCCTTCCTGGCTGTCCTCTCCCTCCAGCCTGGCTGAGTTGGACGCCACTGCTTGTGCTCCAACAAACCCTCTGTATAAGCCCTGTCATGGCACCCATCACACTGTAATTGTAGCTGTGACTTTGTCTGCCTCCCCCACCAGGCTGTAAGCTTCTGAACACAGAGGATGAGCCTTTAATCTCTGGAACAGCAGGTGCCGCACAGGGTCGGGGAGCAAGGTAACCAGAATGGACAGTGACCTCTTTCCTCCTGATGCAAACTAGGATGACCTGCCCCACCGGGTCACTTTTCAAAGTTGATCCCCCCCTCCAGTCTCTTCCCCAGGCTCGCCATGTAGCTCACCCCTGTCCAGCCTCTTCCCCTCCAGTCCCCTCGGGCCCCAGCCCAGCCCTGGCCAGCTGTAGCCCCACCTGGCCAGCAGCTCCTTGGTCTGGCTGGTGAGGATGGCACTGTCAGCTTTCACCATGCAAGCCAGCGCAGAGATGACACCTGCCTTCAGAAGCCGCTTCACCCGCATGTCTATGAAGTCCTTCTTGTCCTGGAGAGATGAAAGGGTGGCATCTGTATTGGAGCCTAAAAATGGTGCAGTTCTGTCTTCTGTGGGGTAGATGACCATGTCCCAATCCTCAGAACCTGTGAATATGTTACTTTCCTTGGGAAAGGGGACTTTGCAGATAGGACTGAGCTATGGAAGTGTGTGTGGGGGGGTTATCCTGGGTTGTCAAGGTGGACCCAATGTGATCATGAAAGGGAGGCAGAAGCATCGGAGTTAGTAGTAGGTCATGTGACAACAGAAGCAAGAGGTTGCAGTGCTTCCAGGATGAGGTTATGAGCCAAGGAAGCAGGTGGCCTCTAAAAGCTGAAAAAGACAAGGAGCCTCCAGAAGGAGCCAGCCCTGCTGTCACGTTGACTTTAGCCCATCAAGACTGATTTTGATTTCTGACCTCCAGAACTGTAAGGTAATAAATTTGTGTTGTTTCAGGCGACTGTGCTTGTGGTCATTTGTTTAACAGCCAAGGGGTTGTTGTGGTGAACATCAGAGCATCTTCTCTTTTCCTTGCCCTCCTCACTCTCAATGCAGAGCCTGATAGGGTGAGGAAATGAATTTCAGACTCTTTCATTCACACAGGAGTGGAATGAAAACAAGATAATACAAAACACAAGATGATCCTTATAATACTTTTTTGTTGTTCCAAAAGGCTGGCTTCCCATTACAGCGGAAAGGATATAGGAAGGGGGTAAAAGAGATAGTGAGCAAACGAAGCTGAAATAAAAATGGACTGTGTCTTTTTGGAAACCCAAAGTCAGTCCAAGGGTTAAGTAGTCAGTCACTATAGCTAATGCTCAGGGTGGCTGGGAAGGGGCTGGCAGTCACGGGCAATCTCTGGAAGCCACATTTGAATTTCACAACAGCAGACAAGGTATACACCTCCTGCTTGGATAAAATATTTATGCAGCTTTTAAAAATGGTTCTGGGAATGACATAGCAATGTGGAAAACACGACGTATTTTCTCAAAATTGGGCACGAAATAACTACCTTCTGATTTAACTATGAAAAGAAAAAAGATGCACAGGAAATAAAAACTCTCTGGTGGGTAATACATCAAAATGCCAACAGTGGTCCTGTGGAGATGATGGAAGGACATCATCTGTTTTCTCTATTGTCCACTTTTTTGTTTGTTTTGCAACACGGCTATATGAATTTATTATTTTTAAACTCTAAATGATTTTACTGGCTGGGAATAGAATGACACATTCACATGTGAATCACATACAAATTATACTCTGGTGCGCAGGAGACATTAGGGAGGGGCCCAAGGGGATTTGTGACATCTGGGTTAATGCTGACCCATGTCCCTCCTATTTAGCATCCACATCTCCAAATCCAGGTATTCCAGGAAAAAAAAAAAGCTATAAACATGAAATAAAACTGTCCCAAATCCATGATATCGACAACATAAATTGTAAAATGTTCATCTTGACTCCACGTGTTTCCTCAAAGTATAAACTGTTTTTTTCCCAGAAGAAAATTAAACACAGGTGGAACATGAGCGCCACCTTGTGGGAAAAACTTATCACTACCACCTCCCGTTTATCTTCCTTATCCCAAATGATGTCCAACACACACTGCACAGCACCCAGTCTCCACCATTTTTTCCATAACACCTGTTTCAGTGGACTGGAGACACCAGCTCCCTCCCGGGCCCGTCCCGGTTCCCACCTTGGGGTGCTCCTCGGGCACGTGTTGCTTGGAGAACTTGGCGAGCTGCACGAGCTCGGGGATGACCTCCTTGACATCATAGCTGTTGGTGCAGTTCACCAGGGTGGTAGCCACGGAGTACAGGATGGTCTTGTCGCTAGTCTGGAGGCACAGGGGGGCAGGCGGAGGGGCCATGGAGCGAAACTCTCGAGTTGTTTGGGAGAAGCGAGGCAGGTGTGGTCTTGGCGAAATGCAAGCGACACAGAAGGAGAGGGAGCTGGCCCTGCCCGTGAAGGGTAGGCTGAGATTTCCTCTGCGCCCTCAGTAGCACCCCTGAGAGTATGAATTGGAGTCTTGTGTGTGTGCTCCTCACTTTATGTCTCTTTTCAAAACCCAGTCCAGCATGCTTTCCATCTGACTGGGGAGGAAGGGAGCGGGATCTGGGTACCCTCCCCCATTTGGCCGTGGTGGAAACTCCCTCCCCCATCTCCAACATTTCCTGGTGGAAAAGAGTCAGGGAGCTGCTTCAGAAGAGGAGGAACGTGATCTGGGAGGGGCCAGGCAGGAGGGCAGGGGCCCAGAAGAAGCTGGGCACTGCCTCTCCAGGCCTCAGACCTCACTTCCTGAGGGACACAGGGGAAATACTGTCCTCTCATTCATCTCCCTCACTATCTGTAAGGCATGAAGAACCGTGAGTCTATTCTACAGACAGGTAAAATGAGGACCAGAAAGAGGAAATGACCAACTCAGGTTTATGTGGGGAGTAAGAGCTAGAGCCAGGATGAGGACAGAGATCCAACTTCTCGGGCTCAGTGGATGAGGGATTCGGCACCTCAGACCATATGGGCCTGGATCCAGAGGTGACCACAGTCCTTTCCTGAGGTCAGAGGTCAGGGCCAGACTTGCCTTGGCCAGCTCAAACATGGCTTGCAGGGCAGGGATGTCCTGGACGAAGTCATCCTTCACGTCGGCGTCCAGCGTGAGGTAGGCCAGGCCTTCCACTGCCCAGCGCCGGGTCTGGGTATCTATGGATTTATTGCACAGCCACCTGGAAGTGGGGAATAAAGGGGTTCCAGGTGGGGTGTAGCAGCGGAGGGGCCTTTCACGATCTGGAGTCCACTAGGGCACCCCCCAGAGACCCCTGCAAGGAACTCAACGATGGGGAGGAGGGTTTGGGGGAAGAGAACCCCCTTACTTGCGACATTGTTTGGCCAGCTTCTCCGTCGACCCTTCAGCAAACTGCCTGAGACCGTAGTCTGTGCCACCCGCGGAGCCGAGCTTACAGAGTCCCTGAGGAGGAGGGGACATGGTGCACTTACAGGATGTGAGACACCAGGGCTTGGGGATGGGGCCTGGCTACACAGTTCACTGGGGCTGCAGCGCTGGCCCCTTTTTCTTTGCCTGGATAAACCTCTATGTATATTCAAAACCCACCTTCTGAGATGCCATTCCTGATCCTTCCAGGCTTTTAGAGTGGATGCCCACAAAGCTAGAGGTTTTACCCTGACCCTTTTCCTTGCCATTTTGACCCCATGGATGTTTTGTTTCTGCCATTTTGAAAAATCTGCATAAGATAATGCTGATGAGCACTTAAGGTGGCTATGTAAGGGAACATCCTTGTTTTTAGGAGATGTACATGGAAGTATTAAGTATTCCAGGACTATGATGTATGCAACCTACTCTCCAAAACAGAAAGATAGATGGATGATATATGAGATAGATAAATAGATAGATAGATAGATAGATAGATAGATAGATAGATAGATAGATAGATAGATAGATAGATATAGATAGAAGATAAATAGAGAGACAGAGAAGAAGATACGGCAAATGTGTCAAAATGTTAAAAGTCAGTGGAATATAAAAGTCAGGACCATAAAACTACTGGAAGAAAATGTAGGGAAACATCTTCAAGACCTTGTAGTAGGTGGTGGTTTCTTGAACCTCACACCCAAAGCATGTGCAACAAAAGAAAAATTAGATAAATGGGACCTCCTCAAAATTAAACACTTTTGCACCTCACAGGACTTTGTCAGAAGGGTGAAAAGGCAGCCAACTCAATGGGAAAAAATATTTGGAAATCACTTATCTGATAAGGGTTTAATATCCAGGATATATAAAGAGATGTTACAACTCAACAATAAAAAGACAAATGACCCAATTAAAAAATGGGCCAAAGACTTGAATAGACATTTCTCCGAAGAAGAAATACAAATGGCAAAAAAACACATGAAGAAATGCTCAACATCACTCATGATTAGGGAAATGCAAATCAAAACTACAATGAGATATCATTTCACACCTATCAGAATGGCCACTATTAAAAAGACAGAGAACTACAAGTGCTGCAGAGGATGTGGAGAGATAGAACACTTCTTCACTGTTGGTGGGAATGCATGATGGTACAACCACTATGGAGAACTGTTTGGCAGTTCCTAAGGAAATTGAATATAGACTTGCCACGTGACCCTGCAATACCACTACTGGGTATATACCCAGAAGAACTGAGAGCAGTGACACGAACAGACATCTGCACACCGATGTTCATAGCCACATTATTCACCATTGCCAAAAGTTGGAAACAACCCAGGTGTCCATCAATAGATGAATGGATAAACAAACTGTGGTCTATTCACACAATGGAATATTATGCAGCTGTAAGAAGAAATGAAGTCATAAAGCATATAGCAACATGGATGAACCTGGAGGACATTATGTTGAGTGAAGCAAGCCAGACACAAAAGGACAAATACTGTATGAATGCATTACTATGAACCAAATATATTGTGTAATATATTGTTTGATTAAAAAAAAAAAAAAAAAGCGTAGTAGAGAAAAATCAATCAAACATATGCAATAAAAAAAAAAAAAAGAAGTTAAAAAAAAAAAAAAAGTCAGTGGATCTGGGTATCTGGGTTGGGAGGTGTGGGTTTTGTATTATATTTGCACCTGTCCTATAAGTCTGAAAGTTTCAAAATAAAAGTTCTTTTTAAAAAAGATAATGCTAATGATATCTAAAACTTCAACTTGTTACTGCACAAAATCTGGCAGAGAAATCATATCTTGTGGGAAACTAATTTAGATGTCCAGGAAAAATTGGACTCTCGTTAGGAAAAAATGTCTTCCATAAAAGAAAATTCACCATGAGAGCAGGTAAAATTGGTTTTTAAAATCTGATATGGGAGGCGGCTGTGGCTCAATCAGTAGGGCTCCCGTTTACCATATGGGAGGCCCGGGTTCGGTTCCCGGGGCCTCCTGGTGAAGGCAAGCCCGCCCGCATGGCGTGGTTAGCTGACCCAGCAAGCACAAGCAGCAAGGGGGGGATAAATGAATAAATAAATAAAATCTTTATAAATAAATAAATAAAAATAAAATAAAATCTGATATGAACAACAACAAAAAATGGATCAATGATGCAAATCTTCACTGTAGTGTTTACAAGAAAAAGAAAAGATTAATGAGGATAATTTCTGTAAAATTAAAATGGAAACAGGCTTAACGGTGCCACCTAGAAACAGGTTAAAGAAACAAACAGCCTTTTTGGAGTTTGCTCTGAAAATGCTTTCTGGACAAAATCCCATCAGCCCATTGGTGTTAGGGCCCATCCTAAGCATGGGGGCCAACGTCCTCAGGTTGACAGCGGGGTCCAGCCTGAACCTCTACTCTAACAGCCCCTGCAGATGGCCCATAACAGAATTATCACCCTGTTCTGCAGGGGCCTGTGGACAGGCGCTCCCTAGAGCCTGGGCAACTCAGGGGCGGGGCCACCCCATTGAGCCTGGCGTCCCTCATGCCGCTAAGCAGGTGGTGCCAAGCCACTCACCACCAGAGTGCGGATTTTGATCTTCTCGTTTTTGGTGGTCTTGTAGATCTCCTTGAGCAGCGACACGCCATTGGTGATGATGAAGCTGGCACGGCTGAGCTTGGTGGAGGCGTGGATGAGGGCCTCCACGGCCACCAGCTGGTCCTGCTCACGCTCCGAGCCACACAGCGCCACCATCATCTCCATCACGCCTTTCAGCCCCAGCAGCTGATTGCCCAGGTCGAAGGGGCCCTGCAGGACCCCGGACACTGTCTGGATGGCGTTCAGGTTCTTGTCCATGTCCTGAGGGTCAAACTTGCCCCTGAAACAGAAGGCCAGGGTGGGCAAGGGAAGGGGCCCAGTGGGGTGGAAGGAGCGGGGTGTGGAGGCAGACAGATCTGGGTTTGTGTCCCTGCTCCACCACGCAGGTGTCGTGTGACCTCGGGCAGCTCACTGAATTTCTCTGAGCCTCAGCTTCTGGAGTTGTCACTGACAATAGTACTACCACTTCTCAGAGTTGTGGTGAAGATAGATGACATAACAGACGTGTCACAGGTTGGGTCCCCCAGAAAGCAGACTCTGAGATGGAGATTCATATGCAGGGATTTATTAGGGAGAACTCGGGATCAGTACCTGTTGAGGGACAGGGGTGAAACTGGGCTGCAATGCAGTTACTGCAAAGCCTCAGCCTGTGAAAAGTCCTAGAGCTGGGACGCCCCTCAGAGTTGTTCTGAGTTGGGGTGGCTGCCGCCCAGGGAAGGGTGAGGCGACTCTCCTCAGCTGAGGCAGTTCCTGAAGAGAGGTGACAGCTGAGAGCTGTCAGCCAATGGCCTTCCCAGCAGCTGGGGGCTAAACCCTTCAGACCTGGGGGTACTCGGAGGGCAACACAGCACCACAACAGGAAAGGGCCTGGCATGGTTCCTGGCACTATATCACTCTGCAGTGTGGCCAACTCACAATGTGGCCTGGACCAGTCACGCCCTGTCAACTAACTGAGGGTGTGGGCTGGATGAGCCGGAAGGTTCTGCCTCACTATCGGGATCTATTACTATCTACTCAATGGGATCAGAGTTGACACACCTTGATCCTTCAGTGATCTGCCCACGTTGGTTTAATGTGGGGAATCAGGGCAGATGTACACAGTGGAAATGCATTAGTATATAAATGAAGGAAGGTAGCGTGGACTGGTCAGAATTTGCCTGAGTTGCCAGGTGACCTTGAGCGACTGACTCTGGACCTCGGTGTCTCCATTTGTAAAGTGGAGAGAGAGTGGGCTTTGGAGGCTCCCAGAGCCCCTCCAGTTCTGATGTTCCAAGCCAGCACCTCCACTCTGCTGGGCGCCAGGAGAACCCAGAGCCTTTCTCATGACATGGGGTCTCCCCTTTAAGGTGGCTCCTAATGTCAGCTGGCACCAGTCAAGCAGAGGTGCTACCTGGGCCTGCCGAATGAGGCAGCCCCACCCACTCAGCCTCAGGTAACTGGCCTGGGGGCAGGGCCTGTGCAGGGGACCCCAGTGGCCTTGATCAAAAAAGCTCTGCCCAAACAAGGACCGGCTAGGCGACACTTACTGGAACTCCATTTGGGACCTCATGTGACGCTCAAGAAATTAGCTAAAGCTTAGGTAGAGAAAGGCCAGAGAAGCCAGCGGGAGTTTTAAGTCAACCAAATTCAGGGGTTAGTAGGAGCTACGGGCTACAGCAGCAAATCTGCCAAGCTGAGAATGGTGTTCACATTTTAAAGAGTTTCAAAAACAAAAAGAATATGTGATAGAGACCTACATGGCCCCGCAAAGCCTAAAGTTATTTATAGTTTGGCCCTTTACCAAAAAAAGTTTGCTGACCCCAGGGATAGAGAAAGGAAAAAGAGAAAAGGCAATGAATGTCTTCCCTTGCCTAAAACTCACCCGGGGTGCTTTTTAAACACGCAGCTTCCAGTCAAGGGACGGGGTGGTCTCAGAAATCGGAATCATTTACAAGCTCCCCCGGTGATTCTCACACACAATAAAGTTTGAGAATCATTGGAATAAAGGGTGAGAAGGCCAGGTAGCAGTAGGAGGTGAAAGGAGAGGACACAGAGAGAGAAACTGAGACCTAGAGATAGCATCCGGTTCACGCTGGTGATGGAGCAGCAGAGCACACCCCGGAAGCTGGGCTGCCGAGGGCCCAGTCCCGTCTAGTCTGCAAGGCTACATAATCTCTCAGTCGTGACAGAGCCAGGGCTCCCTCCTCAACAAGCTGATGCCTAATGCTTTCAGCCACAGGGGCCTGTGGCAGTTTAAAATTACATCTAAAAATATTACACCAATGTTCACAGCAGCTCTTTTCACAACAGCCAAAAGGTGGAAACAACCCAAATGTCCATCAACAGATGAACAGATAAACAAAACGTGGTATTAAACAGACAATGGAAAATTATTCAACCATAAAAAGGAATGAAGTTCTGATACATGCTAAAACAGACAAACCTCAAAAAACTTATGCTGAGTGAAATAAGCCAGACACAAAAGGACAAATATTGTATGACTCTATTTATATGAAATATCTAGAATAAGCAAATTCACAGAGGCAGAAAGTAGATTAGAGGTTACCAGGGGCCGGGTGGGAGTGGGGGACAGGTGGAATGGGGAGTTACTGTTTAATGGGCACAGAGTTTCTGTTTTGGATGATGAAAGTGTTTTAGTGATGGAAGATGGTGATGGTAGCACAGCATTGTAAAAATAATTAATGCCACTGAATTGTACCCTTAAAGGTGGTTAAAATGGAAATTTTTTATGTATGTTTATGTTAATACAATAAAAAATAATAATAATTTGATACTCTTCCCTTTAAAAGATGGCACCTAATTCTCTCCCCTTGAATGGGGCCAGACTTAGTGACTCACTTCTAATGAATGGAATGTGGCAGAATTGAAGCCAGCTGCTGTGTGGTGAAGCCATGTAAGCAGCCCATGGGGGGTCCACACAGGGAAGAGCTGAGGCCTCCCACCAATATCAGCACCAATTTGCCAGCCGCGTAACTGTGCCCTATTGAATTAGCTCTTCCAGCCCTGGTCAAGCCTTCAGATGGTGGCAGCCCATACTGACAGTTTGATTGCAAACTCCTGAGAGACCCCAAGCCAGGACCACCTAGCTAAGGCACTGCTAAATTCCTCTCCCATTTGAGATAATAAATGAACTTTGTTGTTTTAAGCCGCTTAGTTTTGGAGTAATTTGTTACACAGCCATAGCTAACAAATACAGAGCTCTACCAGGCCTCCAGGGCACTCACGTGATGTACTCCTCGCAGATCTTGCGGAAGTGATCGCGCTCAGGGTCACAGCGTAGGTCATCGTAGAGCTTGTTGATGAGGATCGAGGCCAGCATACGGGTGTTATCAGTCAGGGGCAGGCAGGAAGGCAGACCTGGCACCTGCCCCACCACCTTCAGGATCTTCCTCAGGCCTGCAGGGCAGACAGCGGCAGATGTGAGATTCCTGCTGGGCCCTGTCCTCTCACACACCCTCCCTCACTGATGTCTCATCACCAGTCTCCCTCCAGCCCTGTCTTTAGGCAGCACACAGGGATCATCCAGAGTGAAGAACCGCATATGGTTCATCCAGTTCTCCACCTGACTTCGCCCCTACCTGGGCATGTGCCCTTGAGCAATTCACCTTTCTCTTTGAGCCTCTATGTCCACATTACAAAATCAAAATTAGTTGATCTCAAAACACTCAACCAGTGATAACATTCTGTGGATTGATATATAATCTTCCTCAAACACTATTTCATACTCTCTTTTCCCCTAGGCCTTAGTTTTCCATTTGTAAAATGGGAATACTACTACCTACCATACACAATTTGAGGATTCAATGAAATAATGTGTGGAAATTGCCTAGTACCAAACCAGACACATCATTATCATGTGATAAATATTAGCTATTACTATTTGTTATTATTATTATTCTTTCTCTTCCCTTTTGTTGAAGAATCCTTAATGGCTTCTTATTACACATGAGGTTAATTCAATTTAACAGTTATGTATTTGTTGAACAATTTAATGAATGAGTGAATAATTCAATGCGCCCCTTTGAGTCAGTGGCTACCAAAATAAAAGACATCCCTGACCTCAAAACAACTCACAGCACAGTAAGAAAGACAGACAAATGAAGATTACAATAAGGTGTGATAAGTGCAGAGTGATTACACTGTAGATGGGGTAATTCATGCCAACAAAATAGGGTTGCAATTTATTTTGAGCACTTAGTATGTACCAAGAGCTTTATATACTTTACCTCATTTAATCCTAACAATAGCCCTCCTCATTAGGAATAATCATTCCCATTGCAGAGCAGGAAACCAAGACTTGGAGAAATCAAGTAAGTTGCCCAAAGTCACACAGTTGGCAAGTGACAAAGCAAGGACATTCTCCCAGGAATATCCAATTTCAAAGCCCACGATGCTGACTGTTATTCTCTGCTGCCTCTGGGACCGCAGACAGCTTGATTTCAGAACCAGGTTTTAGAGATAGCTAGGAGTGGTACTAGCTCAGGTGGTACAGGTTAAGTGGGGGAGAGGAACATTCTAGGTAAATGCTGGAAGGCTGGAAACTCTGGGTGTTTGGAGGGAAATGAAGGGCTGGAGAGTAAAAGGAAAAGGGCCTGAGCAGCCAACTCAAACTCCTGGCCCGGCTCCCAAAGGCCTCCCTCACATGCACCCGCTCCCCCTCCCATCACCTTCCCAAGCCCGTCTCCATCTCCCACTCTCTCCTGCCACTCCAGCCACACCTGTGAGCCTCTCCCTTCTCTTCTCCTAGAACACTCTGGGCCTCCTCCTGGCCAGTCCTTGTCCCTCCCATACCCAGAAGCTCACTTGGCCTTGACACCGATTGCTTCCCACCCAAGTCTCCCAGCCCGGCATGCATTACATTACTTCCTCAGCATGCAGCTTTCCGTTTGTATACCAGAGTCTTGAAATCCTCATTATTTTTACCCAACTACTTCTTATTTTGGGTGTTCTTAACCAAAGGAACAGAATATAGTCTAAGCCCTATTGGACTATAGACTGAAGCTTTATATCAATGTTAAATTTCTTTTTTTTTTTTTTTTTAAAGATTTATTTATTTATTTATTCATTTATCCCCCCCTTGCTGCTTGTGCTCGCTGGGTCAGCTAACCACGCCGTGCGGGCGGGTTTGCCTTCACCAGGAGGCCCCAGGAACCGAACCCGGGGCCTCCCATATGGTAAATGGGAGCCCTACTGATTGAGCCACAGCCGCTTCCCCAATGTTAAATTTCTTGAACTTGATAACTGCACTGAAGGTGGATACATAAGTGACTATCCTTATTCTTAGGAAAAGGACATGGCACAATTAAGTGTTCTAGGCACATGATGTATACAACCTAATGCAACTGTTCAGAAAGTGGATTGATAGGCAGCCAGATGGACTGACAGATTGGTGGATAGATAGATAGAATGATATGGCAAATGTGGTAAAATGTTAAAATTGGTGGATCTGGGTAGCTAGGGGATAGGGAAACATGGATTGTCTGTATGGGGTTTATATTATTTTTTGTAACTGTCCTGTAAGTTTATTTTAAAATAAAAACTTTAAACTTTTAAAAAAGTGTAAGCCCTTGTTTAGATCTGTGAAGACCAAACAAGGGAAGTGCAATATCGTAAAATAATAAATTTCAAGCTGGTGAAGGCTGACTTGAACCTTTTGGAATGAAATATGGGTCTTTATATCATGAAACTGTCGAGGAATCTAGCATTGCAAATGACAAAGCAACAAATGTGATTCCTGAAGAACCACGGAGCTGACAAATTTAGTGAATATTCGCCTGAACATTTCTACTGTGCTTTATATAAAGTCTATTGGATGTCACCCCCTTTTCTGTAAGGTCTATGAACTATTTTGTCAACCATGAGTGTTCAGGAATGTAACTCTTGTGGCTGGCGAAGGAGATGTGCTTGCTTTTGGCACTTGCCACCAGCTGTTGGAAACCCCCAGGTGTTGGATGGGTGTGTTTCAGGCCTTGACTCACACCAGCCCACAGGCGGATCCTAATATGCTAACGCCTCTTCCTGCCTCTTTGGCCTAGACTGAAGACTTCCCCCAGACACGGGCCACAGCACTTCTGCTTTCTGATCAGTGCCAGGCCCTCTGGCGCACACCTGCTCACCGTTATCCACCACGTTGATGGTGCGTGAGTTGTCGTGAATGGCAAGGTCCTTCCTGGGGACGTTCTTGTTGAGCAGGTTCAAGGCCTGATCCCTGCCCTGGCCAGACACCTTCTTACTGACCAGCATGTCCAGCAGGTGGCTGGTGATCAGCGTCAGGTCCTTCTTGGTGTCTGAGGAGCGAGAACACAGTGGCAGATAGAGAGGAGGAGGCAGTCTCATTTATAAAGAACCAGGAATGGCGAGGCTTCTAGATGAACTCTTGAAATAGCAAATCCACGGCTTCCTGGGTATTTTGAATTTCCTGGGAGAGTAGAGTATCCCTCCACCCCACCTCCAAAATGGAGGAAAATCCCTAGAAAACACCCCCCAAAGGATCCTCTGGTCACCCCTTGAACACTGATTTCTGTGGAGCTCTTAGTCCTTGAACAGCTCTGATTCTTAGTAAGTTCCTCGCTCCCCAGCCACAACTGGCAGGGATCCAGGGACACTTTTATGTAGTTTTTAATAAAATGTTTTCTGGAAAGGAAATGTATGCTCCTTGCAGACATTGTACTCCCCTTCGACTCAGCAGGCTGGGAGCCTGGATGCAGAGCCTTTGCCTATCATGCCATGGAGCCATGGAGCTAACAGGCACATGTCTTTTCCTGCATTTGCCCTGTCTGATTTCCCTGAAACCTGGAGATTTTTATTCTCCTTTTAAAAATGAGAATTTGAGCCCCATGGAAGGCAAGTAGTCAGAAAAGTAAAGAATCTTCAAACCATGTCAGACAAATAACAGCTTAAAGAATGGGGCTATATAACCTAGTGAAGGAAAGACATAAGTGGATATGCAAGTTTGCTTCCAAATAAATAATGAAGGTTGGTGAATGCTACAAGGAGAAAAATTTGAAATCAATATATGGAAGAATTTGTTTAGCTTTGGTCAATGGGACATTAGCAAGCATGGCACATGCAGAGGATTAAAAAGCTCTTGCACACTGGGGTTTGTCCATTTAGAATCCAGCCAAGCTAGCCACTACAGAGGCCACAAGGGGAAAAACAAAAGTTTCTTGGCCAATATCTCCAGCTAGCCACCAGCCCCACAAAGGAGGCCATCTTGTCCCTTCCATCTTGGACATTCTAGCTGCCACCTCACCATAATTGCATGAGCAATCCCAGGTAAGACTGGCAGAAGAACCACACATCAGTCCAGTGAATCTTGAAAAATCCTAAATGGTTGTTGTTTTAAGCCACTAAATTTGGGGATGGATTGGTATGCACAATGGGTAATGAAACAGAAGTTAGAAATTTCTGC
This sequence comes from Tolypeutes matacus, assembly GCA_026826555.1. Lineage (NCBI taxonomy): Eukaryota > Metazoa > Chordata > Mammalia > Cingulata > Chlamyphoridae > Tolypeutes > Tolypeutes matacus. The sequence continues at coordinate 18,055,682 of JAKSZT010054055.1, forward strand.
TAGAAAAATATTCTTGAGGCATTCAAACAGACGAAGAGCAATTTTTGTCCATGAATGTGATGGCAGCAGGCATTGTTTGGGATATTGACCAGTATCTCTCTAAAGTCCCTTCTAATGTTCAGATGCTCTGGTGGAAACCCCAAAAGTTCAGAAAGGGCAAGTTGCTTGCTCACCATTACAATAGTAGTAGAGCCACATTAAGACTACAGGTCTCAAAAAGGTTAATATTATTAAGCTACAAAGAGTTCTTATAAATCCTTAAGAAAAGCATGGATACCCCAACAGAAAAATAGGTGATAACATGAACCATTCAAAGACAAAGAAACCCAAATGGCAAAGATAAAGATAAGTGGCTAGGGAAACGGATGTGGCTCAAGAGGTTCGGCGTCCGTCTACCATATGGAG